>CAAKHF010002477.1:37496-76191 GCA_901007745.1 Hippocampus kuda
ACTTTAGGGTTACACACACAAGCAAAGACACTACACATCTACTCCATGATTGCTTTGACACACACACACACACACCCCCACACACAGAACACAGTGGCAGATCTTAATTACAAATCATAAGGGAAAAAAAAGCATTGATAGCATCCTCAGCTCTTGCTTACCTGGCTCCAGAATTTACGAATAACTTTGCGATCGTGAGGGTTCCCCCAATATGGCAACACCTGAGGGACAAACAGGTCTAGATTAATAAAAGGAAGAAAGTGGGACTGAAATAAATGCTGAAAACATGCATGAAAATTATTTTTGTGCTTCTTTGCGCCTGACCGTACACAGATTCAAGATATCTTGTGGTGCATACAGCACAGGTTAGCCTATTCCATGTTTCACAGTAGGTAGACTTCCTTTACATATTGGGAAACATGGCGGAGGCTCGGTTACGTTCTGGGGGTTCTTCGCTGCATCACATACTTTTCGACACTTTCAGGGCATCATTGAAATGACATGACTATCAAGGCATTCTGGAGAGAGATGTGCTGCCTGGTGTCAAAAAGATTGGTCTTGGATATTTTCTGGGGCTGCTTTGCTAACTCTGGCACATGGTGTCATCTCTGCAGGGTACAGTTTAAGCTTAAGGCATCCTGAAGCAAAATGAGCTGCCCAGTGTGGTGAAGGACAAAACGTCAGACGACTCTAAAAGAGCCTTGATCAAAATCCTATTGAACGTAGCATATTTATAAAGGGATGTGAATCAATATTAGTACAAAAAAAAAAAACCAAAAACACCCATATAAAAACAAAACCAACACAACGCTCCCGAGGGAAACATTTTATCTCAGCAACAAGCATGAATCACTGCATCTGTTCTTCGGTCGCTGACAAACGCGATGTGAAAAGCATTTCTGCATCATTACATCAATCAACACCGGCCGCCACTCAATTGTTTTCAGTCAGTCTTGAGGAAGCTTATCTTCAAATTGTGCAATACGCTCTTTTCACAGCTCATTAGCAGAATAGACTGGAGCTGATTTATTGTCTGAGTCGGGGCAACAGCCTACTGAGTCTCCGTGAGCGAGTGTGCGGCACGTACATCATTTTCAGTAAGTCGCAGTAACTGTGTTTAGGTATAATACTGCCTCCTAGTGAGCATCTTTCAAATGGCCTGAAATACGAGTGTACCAAAGATTCCCACCTTGAACTTGGGCACAAAGCGTGAGAACTCTTGATGCCAGTTGTTGAGCGTAGATGCGGGGGAGATGATGAGGAATGGGCCCCAGATGTTGTCTCTCTGGGTTAAGATGGGGGGAAAAAGAAAAGAAAAAAAAAACAAGACATTCAAGTGTATATTCAAGTGTACACGGTATTTATTTTCCCTTGACTTTTCGGGTCACCACAGATGGGTACAAGTCAAGGCAAAGAGCAAAAAGCTGAATTCAGTACTAATATAATGAGGAACTGTCCATGCAGTCTGCATTTAGCGATCATCATTTCTGAGAGAAAACACAATCAATTAGATCGCCCTGTGTACGATGCTAATGAGAATTGGTAGAATGCTAACATGCTACATGCCGTAATGTTAATCTCCCTTCTAGCAGTAGACTGAATAAATACCACGATATAAGAACGTAGAGCATATAGTTTTTAAGAGCAACTGATAACGACAAGACGCTCATTGTGGTTCTTTGAGAGCACGTACCTCTGCAAGGTGGGCCAACAGGGCGATACTTTGCACGGTCTTCCCAAGTCCCATCTCATCCGCAAGGATACCGTTAATACCCTGAAAAGAATCCAAACATTTTAATCCACCAACATTAACAAAATCAGCCCATTCTTAACTCTTTGTAAGCCCTTGACGGGAATCCTAGCGAGGACATCAATTGCCATCAACTGTTTTTTTTTATGGGGCTGGGTGTAGAAAAGTCTTGTCCATCTCAGGTTTGAGCATTTAGCGAGGACAATTATTTAACAAAAAGAATAGAAATGATCAATAATTTCTTTTAAATGGCTAGCATTGAAAGCGTTAATAACACCTTGTCTTACTTGTTCATAGAGGTTGGCGAGCCAGTTCATGCCTTTAAGCTGGTAGCCCTTCAGCTTGCCGTTGAAGATGGTGGGCTGCGGGATGTCCTCGCCAGCCTGGATGGACGGGTTGGCCAGACTGTAGCTCTCGCCAAACCCGGAGGCGGCGGCCGCAGAGGAGGACGCGCAGCGGCTGTCGTGGGAGTCTTCGTCGAACATGCGCGTCTACAGCGGGAGAATGGAGAATTTGACTATGTTTGACAATGTGGCGTTTTTGTGAGCCTCTGGTTCTACAAACTCTGACATCATGAAAACCTTTATTATCTGACCAGCATTGTACTAGCTGGCTGTTACTTGTAACCGGCGCTAAAATCGAAAAATACATAAACGGCATGACATCAACTCACTCTCTGTTGATGGACATGATAGGCCTCCTGTGCATTCCTCAGGGCTTGGGACTTGTAGTATTCGCTGTCTAAAAGCAAAAAAATCACACTTCAGACGTTTTGAGACAATTTAGTCGAAATAAGAGACGTTGTACCGTAGTCCTCCTGTCCCACGTTGACCATCACGCCTCCTCCGATGTCGATTTGCCGCCGCGCGCTGGTGTCGTCCAGCTTCTTCAGAATCTTTTCCTGGGCGTCGTCCCCGCCAGGCGAACCGGCGGAGGCTTTGCCGCTCATGAAGTGGGCGTAGAGCTCCGTCTGCGTGATGAGGAAGTTGAGCTTGCGCTGCTGACGCTTGGCCTGGAAACGAATAAAGTGTGTCAAAACGGAGGCATGCTAGCTGCCCACCTGCTGCCCTGTTGTGAAGCCACTGGCCCTCTGCCGACCTCCTTCATCTCCTCGTCCAGTTTCCGCTGCTCCAGCGCTTCCTTCTCGGCCCGCTTCCTGTGCTCTTTCTCCACCTTGTCGTACTTTTTCCAGTACAGCATCATCTCCTTGGTGAGGCGGCGGGCACGGGGCAGTGTCTCTTTGCAGTTCTTCTGTGCCTGGATGGCTGCGCGTCGTACCTCCCGCATGCACTGGTGGGCCAACTGAAGATGGGCCAAAAGGGAAAAAAAGGAGTCAACATGTTGTTGGAAGGTTCACCAGAACACATCTGCAAGGTGTATTGGACTTACCTTTTTCGCATTGGTCAACACCAGGTTCTTAGCAGATGTCTTCTGCTTGAAAGACTGCCAAAGGGTACAAATGGAGCAAGAAACCTTTTAATTGTGCTTTTGAAGGTGACATATGATGGGACTTTTTAAATTGCATACAAATAGATGAGCCTTCCTAACCTTGGGGATCTCCTTCTTGGCAATAGTGAGCCACACTTTGCGTCGGCGCGCATTCAGCTGCTCCACACTCAGGTGCTTCTTCTTCAGTATGGGCACCGGCGCGTCCTGTGAGAACTTGGCGAAGGTCTTGGACACATAAGGGAGACCCTCATCCGAAAAGTCACCCTCGCCACGTTTCTTCTTCTTCTTCACTTTCTTCAGCTTGGCTGCGGAGGAAAACAGGTCATGTGAACAGATGATCGGGATAATGTCAGAATTTATTGTTTTACCCTTGAATTTTTTCTCCTCTTTGATTTTCTTCTTCTTTGGGCCCATGAGGTGGCGCTGTTGCTCATAGAAGAGGTCTTGACTGGAAAGCAGGCCCGTACTGTAGAACTGGTAGTGCTGAAGCTGCAGCACAACCAGTTGGAAAAATGTCAAGTCAATGCCGCATTCAACAAAAATGGGAATTTGGAATTTTGGCCAATTTCCGATGTGGAACTTCCTATGTCCTCATTTTCCCTTATGCCACAGTGGCATTTCGGGTTACCTCGCGGTCCGTGTGAAATTTGTTCTGGTGCTGCCTGGTGTAGCGGTGAAGCCTCAGCATGTCGTGCAACTCGTCGCGCGACATACTGAAGTCCAAGTCGTCTGAGTCCGTGTCCGAGTCGGTGGTGTTGTCGCTCAACAACAGGCTCTGAGAAATGAGGAGGAGTAATTTAGGAAGGGTGCATTCGGACAAAATAGTGCAACATATGCATCACCTTCAACCATTTCCGGTTCTTCTTCATTTTAGAGAAATTGTACAGGTTAGCATTGTCCGTCTTTTGGTCTACAGAAATGAAAAATCACATTTAATGTTATGAGTGGACACTTGAGGGGGACGTCTCACGGCTTTACCTTGCAGAAGAACGCCATTGAGGGGCTTGCCTTCGACAAAGGCCTCCCCTTGGTCACATGGCTCCCTCTTCACCATCAAGGGTTCAATGGAGAGCCCAGAGCCCAAAGCATCGTCGCTGTCATCGCTATCATCGCTGGAAAAGTCACAAATGCGGAAATACACTCAGAGTGTACACTAGGATGTACATAAAAGGACTATTTCACGAAAATATTGTTGTCTGTCTGACTTGCTGTGAGTGACCACTTCTCCTTTGCCGAGATGATCCATCCCCCTTACGGGTGAAACATCTCAAGCTGCTGATTGGACGGCACGATTATTGCCGGGCAGACCGGGAGAATTATTATTGCCTTGAGTTCTAATGAAGCTTGCGTTGTGGAACATGCCTTGCCGTCTATTGAACCCTTTTTATACAACTTACAAAATGCTTGCTTTTGTACATAAGAGGTGTGAGAGGATGTCCAAATACGATCACAATATTTTGAGAAAAGAATGGTCAAATGACAGCAGGATAGTATAGAAGACTTGTTTGACAGTACCTAGTGACATCTCTGTTGAAGATGTTGGCCGTCTGGTGCAGAAAGCTTTCCAGCCTGAGGGAGCGCTCCAAGCGTTGCAGGTAGAGAGGTTTGGCCAGGCCCGTCGAGCCACCCGCCGCAACGGCCGGCTCGGGCCGCCCACCCTGCCCCGATGCCATGCAGTCTGGATACGCCCACCCGCCCGGCCGGGCAGGGATTTTTACTGTAAGGGGCGGCAATGAAGGGCACAGGACCATTATGGTTCCTTATTCATTCAAAAAATTAAATGCAACTTCAAAAAAACAAAGAACTCAATTGTGGGCCTACCTCCTCTGTAAGTGCTTTCATTATCCTCGGTTGCAGGATTTTGGATACACAGAACCCTAAAACAAAATCATGTATGATCATTCCAAGTCAAAAAGAATTTTAAAAAAATAGTCATCCACTATACTGTTTATGGGAGGTTTGTCTCATTAGTTCTCAATTAAAAAAAACAAAAAACATTTATTGTGTCCATCATTTGTTTATGTATTTATGTTGATAATTTGTTGAGGATATGTATGTTCTTTTTCACAAAAGAAAACCAAGGTGTCAATGTTGATGGTCTGAATCTGTGATTCTGGGTCAGACTCAGGACCCAAAAATGGGACGTGGACCTATTTTGGCTACCTTAAAAACAAACAAACAAACAAACAAACAAAAAAGACCAAAAATAAAACAATACCAGTTCTGAATGACACACATAATGTGGAAAAAATAGCTAAATAGTATGAAAAAAAAATGCAACTCATGTATAGTGAATGGAAAATATTGGGAATTTTATTCAGCTAAAACTGCTATACTAGACATTAGTGCATGACAGTGGCCACAAAAAAAAAATATTACAATATTTTCTGACATTTTACAGACCAAACAAAGACCTGAATCATAATAAATGTTTTCTGCACTGTCAATTTGAAATAATGTCCTGTTTTAAAATAAAGGGACTTATAGTTAGTTGCAACCCTAACAAAAACATTCAATGAAAAATACATATTGACTTTTCTAACAGAACTATATGAGGGGAAGAAACAAACAAAAGTATTTGGAAAATATGAAAGAAGAGTGTGAAGATCCATTCATCAGTTCATTTTCTTTGTCGCATGTCTGCATTAATGTACCAGGAGAGCTGGAGCCTATGCCAGCTGACTTTTGAGGAGGCGGGGTACACCCTGAACTGGTCGGCAGCCAATCAAAAGGGGCATGTAGATAAACAATCACAAGACACCTATTGAATTTTTACTGACTTGAATGCATGTGTGGGAGGAGAATCCCCACATAAGCACGAGAAGATGAACATTTCACACAGGAAGTACTGAGATTCGGACACCGAACCTTAAGACTGTGAGGCAGACTTGCTTCCCTCATTTGAGAAACACCAAATTCAGTTTCACTTACTCCCTGCCACGTAAATTGAGAATATATGTCAAAAATGGTCCTAAACTTGAGTGAAACTTGTCAACTGTCATCTAGTTGTGGTTAGCTTGCAGAGTTAGCCTATGCAAGCTGGGTGGCTAACCTTGAACGTTGAACTGTCTGCTGGACGGTTAGCTTGGAATGTCGCAAAAAGCTAAGGCGGCTAAGATGCTAACAGTTAGCCGCATCGCATCACAGCAACTTCAGTTGAAGGGCGATGCTATCAGTTCACCTTACAGGGGGGTGGATCGTATTTTATAGCCCTGGTGGGGTGGACTTTGAGTCGGTGTGGTTGATAACTAGCGCCGTATTAGCTTTAGCTTTAGGGATGCTAACGGGGGTTTTGACAGTCTTCACATAACATTACAGTAATATGAAGTGAACACACCCGCGCTGTCTCTTTAAGGCCGCAACCACCTCCTCTGCTTTAACTATATATTAAGATACTGCTTTAATGACTTTAATTGTCTAGCCCGCTGGTCGGGGGAGGCGGCAAGGCCCTAACCGGCCCGCCCGCGCCTCCAGTGTCCTTGTAGGGGGAAGTTCAAGTCGTGGTCGTGTGTGTGCTCCCCGTGATTTTAATTCTTTTCTCCCTCCCGGCCATCTTCCCCTCACCATTGCTCCTTCGCCGTAACAGTGTCTCTCACCTCGACCCCCCCGTGTGGCCCCTTTCGCGTGTCTCTCGCCGCTGCTGCCGACTCTCGGTTCCCTGACTCCAAAATGGCGGTTAAAGGCGCCGAGCGAGTCTGAGCTTTGAGTCTGCAGCGGCGGCGGAGAGGCGGCCACTTTCTGTTACTGAGAGAGCACAGAGACACGACGCCATGGAGGCAAAAGCAAGGAGCAGGCTTTGAAATCGAGCGCCGAGCAACTGCCTCGCGCTTTTCAGCGTGTCCGACGGCGAGACGTTGACATTTAAATCACACGACACATAAAAATAAGTCGGAAAATAGTAATGGGTGAGTTTATGGCGTGTCGAGACGGTGAATTGAAGATACCGCGGCAGATATGAGACTTTCCGATATTGATTAGTCGTGTCTGCCGTCTGCGACGTTTACCGAGCTACGTCGTACGTCATCATGAGGATATTCCATATATGGTATGACCAAGTACAAAGGACTGTTACGTAATTATAAAACACATTGATGTCATGAACGTGAAATAAGACGCGTATTTAATAACTGTGGTCAAACATGTTTTTCCTATTGTTTTGTAATTGTTGTAAATTTGCCCTTACAAATATTCTGCAAGCATGGATTTTTAAAAATTGTATGGTAATACATATAATTAAATCCAGTACATCATTTAATCTCATAATTTAGTTTTTACCTTGACAGTATGGTTTAAGTAAAAACCTGTGTTATACATAAATTACTTTTGTAATGTTACATAAATCCATCCATCAATGAATTGTTAGTTTTCCCCTCAATATGTCATGATTTATATGAAATGAATGCACATACAGCACATTTGACAATAAAATCGTACTTGACTTGGCTTGAATGTCATTTTCTTATTTATTGTGCATGGTAATTTATTAATAACATTTAAAATAGTAGTTTATAAAAACGAAGACAGGTCAGAGCAGGATCAAGGTGACAAAGCATTATATTAATGTGTTTTATTTATTTTCCATGGTTTAGTTAAGACAGACTGAGCAGGAAATATTCACCATTGGACATATAAGTGCAGGCTATGTCAGAACAAGCAGGTTACAGAACATAGCAATAAACACTTTATGATGCATATTTACTGCGACTGGCTGGCAACTAGTTCAGGGTGTACCCCGCCGACTACCTGAGGACAGCTGGCATAGGCTCCAGCACGCCCGTGACCCTTGTGTGGATAAGTGGATTAGAAAATGGGTGGACGGTTGAAGCATATTTAATCCTAAACTTGAAACTTTTAATTGAGATGTGTGTATGTGTTGGGAACTAGTTCACATGATCTTATGTAATTCAGAAGTGTAAAAATATTCCAAATCTGCCTCAAACAGAAAAAGCTGACACTATACTCAGTAGTGGTCATGGATCAGGCACATGCAACCGGACAAACGTCTCAATCTGCTACATCCAGCACAAGTCCAGTTTGTTCACAGCCAGCTGGATTTATCCTCCTCGAACTTCTTCGGATCGATGAAGGGTTTGTCCACAGACCTAATCATCAGTTCACCGCAGTACACGCATTCGGAAGCCACCATGTCGTCCAGGTCGGATTTCATCTGCTCGCGACTGGCGCCTCCCTTCCCGAGGCTAGTCGCGTCACCCTCCTCATTAGCCGTAGGCCGGTGTCGCGACTTGGACGCCTGCGTGGAGGCTGAGAGTTTCTTTTGCAGCTCGTCCAAACGACTCAACTTGTAGGCAGACAGGTGAGGTGTCACTTCCTGGAGGGTGGAAAATGTCTAAATGTTATCACCCGTATATGTCCGAGATACTTTGACGGTCATATGTTGTGCGGTTATACCTGCAGGAGGCAGTCAGAGTGGAACATGTGTCCACACAGGAACAAATAAAAAGGCCTGTTGAGCAATGGAAAGTCGCAAGCCGAACACTTGTCCTGGGAGTCCACCACGCCGTACTTGTTGCGCATTTCCTGGATGTCCTCTCGGATGCGTTTGGCACTCTCGGTGGCCTCCTCCATTTCCTGCTTCAGCTCCTCGATGTGCTTGTTGTACTCCTCCAGCGAGCTGCAGATGGCCTCCTGAAAGCCACAAACAGACCAAGAGGTAACATCATGTTTTCGAGTGGTTTCCCAACCTTTACTGCGCCATGGCACACATTTTACATGACTGCTCTTGTTCAGTGAGTTTAATACACTGCCAATAGACCGTGCTTGTTTCTCAAACTTTTGCTTCCCTACCAGTTGGGACCTTGTGAAAATCCCCCCAAAACGATGGCTTTAGAATAATGCAACACTGTACCCTCAACTGGTACAGCAGAACAAAACAGTCAAACTGGAACCTCCGTTACCGACCTTAAAGTGGTCAATGGTGACAAAGTCGGGAAAGAAAGGCAGGATGTCCTCAATCTTGAGCAGGTCACAGCTGGACAAGCAGTTCATGGCCTTTTTCACATCCTTCTCCTCCTGCACCACATGGCGGGCGATCTTCAGCCACAGCTTCTTCCGCAGCTCTTCATCATCGTCGGGCAGGTCCGCGCAGCTCTTCGCCAAATCCACATCCACCTGCGGACGACGTGTTATCAACCAAGCAATAGCTCCGTATTCGTAACTTGGTGCATTCACAAGTGCCGATTCAACTTACTTGCAAAGCGAGATCCACCGCCTCCTCGTACAGCTCCATAATCCTGTACACCAGCACGCAGGCACGCAGGTAACCGTGTTCGGCGCACAGCCTGAGCGCGTACTTCAGGTCGTAGTGGATCTCCGAGGCGTACGTGCCCGCCTCCTCCAAGTAGCGCAGCAGCGAGTCGGGCTTGTACTTGGCGTAGAGCGACAGCAGGTAGTTGTGGATGGCCTCCTCCGTCACGCGCAGCTCGTGCACGCAGAACTCCATATAGCGCACCGTCTCGTTGATCTGCTGGCTACTTCCCTTGTGGCTGTAGTTCATCAGCGCCGGGATGAGCTGCTTGGGGTCCAGCCGCTTGCCCATTTGGATCCAGGCGTCCACCACCCTCTCGGGGATGTGCTGCATGAGCACCGGGGAGAACTTGTAGAAGAGCTTCTCGTCGCAGTGCTTGGCAAGTACGTCCAGAGCGGCGCAGTAGTCGTCATGCTGGCAGTAGTGCGACACCACCCTCTCGTAGTCCTGCATGACCACCGAGAAGTACACCATGTCATCCACGTTGCCGTGGCTGGCCAGCAGGTCGTAGATGGTGCTGCGGTTGTTGAACAGGCACTCGCGGTGCTTGGAGGTGTTCAGGAAGTGGCGGAACTCGTCGCGGGTCTCCCGGAAGAGGACGCCCGCCTTGCCGTCGTCGTCCTCCAGCTGGCCCAGCCGGTTCAAGTAGAGCTCGGCCAGCCAGGTGACGAGCAAGGTGATCTGCGTCCTCTCGTTCGGCTTCAGATTGGTCAGCTTCTTTAACAAGAACTCCTTAAGGGCCTCCTCCTGCTTGGCCTCAATAAACTTAAGCGCAATCTCCTCAAAGTAGTTCTGCGTCAGGGCGTAGCACTTGGCACTCTCCAGGTAGCGCTTGTTCTGGAAGCAGTGCTCGGCCTCCTTGGCAAGGACCATGTCCATGCATTCAGGCCGCTCGCGGCAGTACTCCTTGGCCAGGTCGAATTTGTTCATGCTCATGTACATCTGCCACACGTCGCGGGACTCGCGCTGGATGTGGTAGCGGAACACGGCTCGCTCCGTGTAGATCCACACCAGGCCGCCCGACGGGTCCTTGATCATTCTCTTGAGAGGGCCGAACTTGTCGGGGAACACGTCCTCATGAACCACCTGGCCGTTCAGCGTGCAGATCGCCTTGACCCGGTCGTGCAGCAACAGCAGGAAGTGGAACTGGGTCAGCACAATGGAGATGGGCTTGTTGAGGGACAGGTCGATGTCAGTCGTGTACTCCCACACCTAATGAACACAGCATGAGAGCAGTAGTCGATGATGATTCAGATTCAGAGGTTCAAACATAATTCCATAGAAAATGCTCAACAATTACCTGTACGTCACTCAGCAGCGAGTCAGGCCGAACGTAATCCAGCTGCCCGTAGAGCACCCCGTTGCCCATCATCCAGGCAAAGGCCTTGGGGGAAGTGCGAAGCTTGGAGGTGTAGAAGGTGATCTCGCTGTAGCCCATGTTGGCCGGGAACTCCTGAAAGCTGGGCAACAGGTCCTGGTTCTGGGTGAAGATCGAGCTGAAGCCCTGCTGCTCCGTACCCTCAGCCACCTTGCCCGCAAACTGGAAGAGGCGCTTGCGGGTGGTGGCAATGATGAAATACTTGTTCTCCAGGCCGCGCTCCACCTCCAGGCAGCACACAGGCGCCGGACTCCCGTCTTCCTCCAGGGAGTGGACCTGGAATAACATTACAGTCAAGCCCCGCTATACACAAACAAATAAATAAAGGTGACAAGTTGCTCCCTCCATAATAGCTGAATCAAAATGAATCCAGGGGAACTTTTATTTTCACTGTCATACAGTAGCACTTCAACTTGAAGTGACATAGAACCAGCTTGAAGCAAACAAGCTTCACCTCTTATTTTGGAGAACTGCGCAAGGAAGAGAGTGAGAACAGACACTAACAAATACTTAAAAAGTGTGTTCAAAGAATGTGGTACGAGTAGTATTATACCAAAAGTATTTTTTATGTGGTCCCTCTATTTTGGGTCTGGAACATAACCTCCTTGGGTTCACTGTTTCGATTTACCATAAAATCTTTGTAGCCCAAACGCAGTCATGAAGACATACTTGTTTGAAGTACTGGTCTGGGTTGGTGTTAAAGAGGCTCCCCTCGGTGGCAGAGATCTCGGCCTCGAAGATGACGCCTTGGCCAGTGCCCACCAAGATTGGCCCCGTGCTGGTCTCATTGCCTAGCAGCTTGTTCCAGCCAATGCTCTCCACGAGGTGGCCCCGCCAGCGAGACAGACTGCGAACCTTTTGCGTATTCCTGTTCAGGTACAGACACTCACTGGTGCTCAAGCTGATCACCAAGTGGGAGCCTAAATAAAAAAAGAAAAGAGAAACATGTGGGAGAAGACAAGGCTGTTGTTGAGGTTGGCCTTTTCCATCCCCCATCGTCACAGTATACTTCTAATGGTAAACAAGACACCCAGTTGCGAAAATAGTTGTACAGTCACAGAACGAGATTATCGAAAGAAAAGTAATGTTTTATGTCTTGTGTACATCTACCATGGAAAAGTAAATGTACTGTACATCATTTTGGGGAAGATCGGCACAGTATTGTCTTACCTGTCGGATCCAGGAAAAGTTTGTGCACTTTGCTGTCATCTTTCCTTCCAAGATCAATCTGATTGGGGTGATCAGGTTTAGCCAAATCAATCCTGCATAGAACACAAAGAAAACATTCCAATCAGCGTCTTTCATCTCTCAAGAACTCTTGAAAGGCCCCAATAAACATCTATGACTGGACTAATCACATCTTGTCACGGACTCCTCAACTAATCCAATCAAAGAGGACTGCACTAGCGTGCATTTAGAGTAGCTGTTTATGATTGTTATTTGCCTCAGCAGGGTGTCCTTCCCCAGACTCATGCATAGTTGATTGTTGCAGACTGCCAGGTGATTTATCCTCTCTGGCGGTGTAAAGTCGATCCTCTGCTTGTTGAAAATAGGCTTTTCCTCTTCGAGTCGCACATTGACGAAGCCTTACGAGAAAACGGTGGATTTATTACAGAGTATTATATCACAATCATCAAATCACTTCTGGTTGCTTCCCCATCTTACCTGAGTGTGTTATCCCGATGTTGGCGCCTGCCAGGCGGCCATGCTGCTGCGCGTTTTGCCTGCTGTTTTGCGAATCCTCGTACTCGTCCAATATTGAAGCCATAATTACGTGGAATTTTATTTAGAATCAGTGAAGGAAGAAGCAAGACAACTAAAGCGACATGGCTGTGCAGCTAGCCTTCTCCTTAGCTAGCAGTTGGCTCTCGTAAACAGGCTTCTCGTGACTCGTTCGCCCATTTTCAATCATAACATTGGTTTATTTTAGACGTTCCTAAGATATTCTGAAATTACATTCACCATAGAAAGTGGTTCGCTTCAAACCGTGGTATGAATGAGGAGTACCTGTATAGCTAGCTAGCAGGTTGCTCCCGGAAAAGAACTCGTACGACGTACTTCCTCGTTTCATTTGCAGGTTATCGACGTTTAAATATCAATATCCGATAACTAAACATTCACAAGCCATCTAATGGTTTGTACCGAAGCGAACTCAAAGGGCGTAAATAGGGAGCAAGTCAGGTGACAGTCCTCATGTGATCGTCGTCGTTGATTCATGCAATGCCTCATTCCGACATTGAGGGTCGCTGTCGTAACAACGACCGACTTAGTTTCAGGCTTTCTCGCAGTGGGAGTGATTATGCAAATTTTATGTTAAATATTTAAATTGCAGACTGCCTGCACTTATTTCAGAACTATACTTTAATACTCTTCAAATATGAAACTACAATCAGAAAAAATGTGTGTTGAGGAAGACAAAATCAATTCTAACTTCCGTATTTCTCTCAGTGGGCGTGGTTATGAAAATGACAACTTGTCAAAGCATAAAGTTGCATAAACTACACATGAAAAAAACAAACGTCATAAGTGTTGTCAACGTGTGTCATATCATCAGGAATATGAAAAACATAATTGAGGTAGTGCTCCTTATCGACGGTGGGTGTCGCTGTAGGATCAACAATCACCTAACAAGTTTCGCCTTTCCCTTACGGGGCGTGGTTATTCAAATTAAACGCTCCAGGAGTGTGAAATTATCTGAATATATAAAAAAACGCCCATTCCTTGTCGAGTCATACTACAGAAGACAGTAAAGACAACACCCGATGGTGAGAGTCGCGACTGCACGGTGAGAAGCAAAGAGTTTACGACCCGACATGCCACCTCACATGGAGTACTTTTACCACGAATCCCGTGTCCCCTCCGGTTGCGGACTGACCCGGGAGGACGAGCTGGAGCCGGGGGTCATCAGTTGCATGCTGGTGGGCGACGGCGCCGTGGGCAAGACCAGCATGATAGTCAGCTACACTTCCAATGGATACCCGGTGGACTACAAGCAGACCGGTTTTGACGTCTTTTCCGGTAAATGATTTATTCATTAAACTACAATAAGATATGAACTAGTGTCAACAACAATTTTTAGTCATTGTCTTTTTTTCGTGTGCGAAATTGATTTTAAGGATAGATAGAAGCACAGGTAAAAGCTACCGGCTGATGCACTTCCGATGTGTTGGGGGCTGAGAAATGCAAGTGCAATATTTTTAAAAAACATTTTGATCTGTGTGTATATATATATATATATATATATATATATATATATATATATATATATATATATATATATATATATATATATATATATATATATATATATATATATATATATATATATATATATATATGCATTTAAAATGTAAGAATCTCCACATATAAGTAATGTATAGAAATAAATAAACGTATTTACTGGTTTCCAACAGGTCAGGTCCAAGTGGATGGATCTCCAGTCAGAGTTCAGCTGGTGGACACTGCAGGACAGGTAAATCTTGTTGTTATTTATTATTTATTATTACTATTATTGTTGATCTACATTCTTTGTCAGACTCAAAATTGTACTTGACTTTCTTTAGGAATTCACAGGTAGTCAATATTCACATTATTATGATAATTAGTAGTGCTCTACATAAATACCGGTAGCCAATATGATGCCTTGTTGTCATATTCATTCAACCTTGTACCAGTTTCCCTCCATGGGGGTGTATCTACCACGACAATCTTGTGCTCTCACGTCACTCTTTGCATGCTATCAATTTTGCCTTTATGTGACAACAAAGAACTGTCTGTCGCATTTTGTTTTGTTTTAAGCAGTTATTGTGGCTTTTTACAGTAAGTTTGTGAATCCCTGCTGTCAGTCATTTTTTGCAGTGCAATTCCATTGACTCACATTCTCTGGGCCTTTTCAGGAGGAGTTTGATGAGTTCCGATCGCTGTCCTACTCCCACACGGACGTCTTCCTGCTGTGCTTCAGCATGGTCAACCCCACTTCCTTCCATAACATCACCAAGAAGTGGGTGCCCGAGATCCGTTCCGCCAACCCCACCTCGCCCATTGTCCTGGTGGGCACGCAGTCGGACCTCCTGTTGGACGTCAACGTGCTCATTGGCCTGGACCGCGCCAGCGTCAAGCCTGTGGCCAGCTCACGAGCGCGAGGGATGGCGGAGAAGATCCGAGCGGAGGATTACGTGGAGTGCTCGTCGCTCACGCAAAAGAACCTGAAGGAGGCGTTTGACGCCGCCATCTTCGCCGCCATCAAGAACAAGGCACGGCAGGCCAAGAAAAGGCGGTCGTCGGACAGACGCGCCAAGGCCTTCTCCAGGTGCAGCTGGAAGAAGTTCTTCTGCTTCGTCTGAGTCGGCCGGGACTGTGGACATGAGTTCTGACCTTATGTGCAGTGTTTGTTGGTGCAAGTGACATTCAGGATATGGCATCGGGAGAAGTTTTTGTGGAGCCCCACCGACAAAGGACTGTGTCTTGTTTACGTCTATTTGGCTCGGAATACGCAGGTACACGAACCAACACCCTACCAATGGTTCTTCTGGTGTACCTGTTACATTGGAAAATGTGTAAATAAGTTATCGAGCTGCAAATTGGACGGAAAGCTTTTTGAGCATTTATTTAGTATCCTCGATATCCAGATCCATGTGCTAGTACGCTCTCAATAGAAAGACAATTCAGTCTCATGGCAAGGACACACTAGTAAAACAAGTGTGCCTTATTTGAAGACAAAAACTGCGCTACTTGACAATCGCGTGCTGCCGGTACGACAAGTGACATAAAAGTCAACAAGTTTGCATCTTGTGCTTCACTACTAGAACTAGTAGCACACAGATGTCAAGTATTGTAGAGTTTTGCCTCACTTATAACATGTAGCTGTCCTATTAGCATGCCCACGTTGTACGACTCGTGTGTAGAAAAGTCGTACATCAGTGGAAGGCAGAGTGGAAAAACACTGCAGTGCTAAGTGAGTTGCTTTGCAAGTGCAAGTTTACGACGGCTTGCGAGGGCCAAGAGCATACAAGAGCGACATCAAACGACTTTCCATCGGTATGCGTTGGACGTGTTGGCAGACATGTATTTTACCTCAATCTGGAGTCAAGCGGATATACGCAATCCATAGGGGTTGGGGGGGGGGTCTTCAGTTTACAACAGTTCTGTTGCCATGGCGGTGAGGTAACCTGAATTTGTCCGGAAGTCGGGGCCCATCACTAACCTATGCTAACGCGATCGTTAAGTTATCACTCTAGTCGATATAGCTACCATAGATGTGTGCAAAACACTTTTAAACCCAATTTCATGAGATTTAACAACGACTTTGTATCTATATTGGAGTGTGCCGTACTCTTTTCACTAACCAAGAAGTCAGTCATAATTTCAACAAATATAACCCTCATACGATTTCCTCTCACACAATGTAAACATCCAAACTGTTTGGCTATTTTGTTGAGCAGGGCCAACATGCAAATGACCTCAATTTGCATGATAGTTTGTGTGTTTGTGTGTGTGTGGTGAAACAGA
The DNA here is from genome assembly GCA_901007745.1 of Hippocampus kuda. Lineage (NCBI taxonomy): Eukaryota > Metazoa > Chordata > Actinopteri > Syngnathiformes > Syngnathidae > Hippocampus > Hippocampus kuda. The sequence continues at coordinate 53,847 of CAAKHF010002477.1, forward strand.
GAGGGTGTGCAGCCCAGTTTCAGCACACAGGCGTCAGTAAGCGCTGCTCTTTTGTTGTTTTTGTTTTAAACGCGTTAACCTCCGCGTCGAGTTGTGGTGCAAAAAAGCGAGGTGCCACATTCTTACCTGAGTGCTAAAAGGCCGCTGCCCGGACTGGTTTTCGTGCCTTAATTATGTGACACTGACCTTTTGTAATGTTGCGAAAAGGAACGCACGTACCGCATCGCTTTGACTCAGCTATAAGAGCAGGAAACAGGTTACGGGAGAGCAGTTGGCGTTGACCTTCAGCCCCCTCGATGACTATCATTCGAGATTCATTCGATCGCGGTTGTCAAACTCAACCTTTGCCGCCAGCCATTTTGGAAGTGTGGTTTCCCTAAAACAAAAAACAAACAAACATCAATGAACAATCATACGGTGATTGCCTGCCCCGAATGTAAAACAAATGAGTGATATTTTGCACTCCAGTCTAATCATGACATGACATGTTGATATTCTTGATTAGAACTGGATGTTTATTATGCTTCTTGTGGAAGTGGCCTGAATGAATTCTGTTTGTTCAAACAACTGTGGATTTTCAATGTAAATGTTTTTTTTCCTTCTTTTGTATCACTTAAGTGCTATTGTGTCGCACTCTCCTCTAACCCATGTGTCTTTTTATTTACATGTCAGAGTGATGTGACGCAAATAAATGAAGTGCAAATTACAGCCCTTGTGTTATGTATATTTTTAGACGGGACAATTCACGGACAGCTAATAAGAGAAGCTGCTTTACAACCAGGGAAAACTTTTTTTTTTCTTTTTGGGGGAGGAGGACCACAGGAACTGAGGCAGCAATTTCTCCTCTCCACGGGGGAGTTGGGATAATGTCCATAGGTTACAATAGTCACCTTTCCTGCACCGTCTCCCACCCCCAAGCGTGTGATAATTAACCTCAGGCCTCCAGTCGGGCTCTGGTGAGGGGGGCGAGCCTTTCTAATGCGTGACCGCGCCATGCCGGGATGGCTTTTTGTTCCTGATTGTGTCACTTGGAAAAGTCTCGAGATGAGCTTGAGAAGGATCCATGCGCCAGGGTGATTGATGATAATCCACACGCAGGGAGGTGTGTGTGTGTTTGTGCGGATGCCCGGCCCATGAGGCTGGAAAGATGCGACGAGAAAAGTTAGTAGCGTAACAACATTGGAGCGTTTGCCCACAAATTTAAAAAAAAATGCTTGGCAGTTATATTTATAGAGCAGGAACGTGAAAATTATCTCGGTGTGCCAGATCATCGTACTGCTGTCATGAGGGAATGACGTAATTAACTTGAACCATGTGATTAGTATTACTTTTGAAAATCCCCACAAACTGATGGTTAAATCGTTGTGAAGTGACGACATTCGTTGTTTTTTTTATTTTTTTTCAAACAGGGCTTGGTTTTGAGCTTCCGTCTTCTCGAAATGAACTCCGCTCACTCACGTCCAACAACGAGGCGCTCTAAAGTGGCCACACCAGCAGACTATCCAAAGCGAAGACTCATTTTCAGGTTGCAGGCATAGCTAGCTAGCTCACCGCACATCGCAGATTATCGTTGTACCTTTTTTAAGTGACCAGTAGCGGTAATTGCAGTACAACTTTAGGTGTGCAATTACATAAAGTCCTGGAGCGCTTTAAAAGTGCGTTATGCAGTGCTGTTCTCGCCATGGCCCCCCCGCCCCCAAAAAATAAACGGTCTTCAAATATGTTGAATGTATTCGGAGGGCAAACCTCAGAAGTCACTTTACAGGAAATTTAAATACACTGTGTGCCGATTCCATTTCCTGGAAACCACATGAAGGCTGCGGATTTTGGTTGGGACGTCCACTCAGCAACACGTTTTCAAACATTCTCTCTTTTGTGATCTGCTGCACATTTTCTGTGAACAGGTCGAACGGGGGGGGAAACACAGCAATACGTCAGCGGTCTGTTTGCCATTAGAGTCAAGCATCCATCACGCGGTTACGAGGCAGCTCCCGGCTTTGAATGACTGCTACCGGACAGGTCCCGAAATGAGAATCAAGACATGCACACCCTGGCTAGTTTTGCTTGTGTTGCTTCATCTCCATCGAGGACTTGACAAGAATTGTTCTCGACATGGAACATTTTTCGTGTAGAGGGCACTTTAAAGTGTGAATAATGCTAACGATAAGGCGTGCACAGTGAGGGGCGTGCAGGGTTGACGTGCGGGTCAGCGGTGTGCTGAACCTCGGAGGGTCAAGACTAGCTGTCAGATTCCTTTTCACAAATGCACTTATTATTATTTATGGGACTAAAGTCATTTTTATGGTCTTCTGTTCAAAGCACAGATGCCGTTGCCAAACATCAAAAGGGGAAAATTCTCAACTTTTGAATGTGTTCAAACAAGCGAGAGGAGGGCCTTGTTGTTGTTGGACCAGTTTTTGGTTCTCAGAGACCCAGATCAACTCTCCTTCTCATGAGTTAGTCATCTGTTTTTCACACCGGGAGCTGGTTCTTTTTCCAGGTTTTTGCATCAGGACTCATTCACTGAGTCGTCCTCTGGCAGTCAGCCAGTTTCACTTGAGTGAAATGCTTGGCAAGCAAGCAGGCCTGGTAATCAGCAGGTGCACCGACAGGTCCGCCTGGCTCTGTGGTTCTTAATGCCTTTCAAAATCGACCATTGTTATCGCCGCAAAACACAAATCCCGCCACCTGAAAGGTTTAATACTGTAGCTGATCTGTGTCCGAGAAAATATTTCGTTCAATGAGCGAAGAAGCCATTAAAAAAATTGGGTTAAGTTGTTTTAATAACAACAACAGAAAAAGTGAGTAGTGTCAACAAGAGTCAGGTTGGCCAGGTAGTCAGCATGTGAGCAGCTAGTCGTGAGTTGTGGCCCAGAGCAGCTCCTTGCAAGTGTTCTCATTTCATGTTTGTGTCTTTGCCTGTTGAATAAAAAGACTTAAACTGCAATATTGACTGCAGACTTCGGTAGAGTGCCTTAATTGCTCTGGGGTTTTTTCCACCTGCTTCACTCAAGCGGCAAATTTTGGCTCACAAGACAAAGCGAAAAAATAATGATAATCTGTTGGTGTCGCCATCATTTTTTGCAAGCAAACTGTCAGTTTCGGTGTTGAGTCACTGAGATATGTCCTTGATTGACAGCGCCCGGAGGCAACATAATTTCTACTTAACATTAATTAGAGGAATTAATTTTCTCTTCTTGACATTTGAGTCACGATGCCCTCTGTCTTTTTATCACTCAAAAATAAACACCTTTATTTCTTCACGACACTCTCTAAGTGGTATTGCAAAGTATGCATTTTGTCACTTGAATGGCATTTCAATTTATGCATCATCTGCATAAAAATAAAAAGAGATGCCGCGTTTTCCGAGGATTTCACCAAGAAAAAGATATTATAATATTAAAAAGACCAAGAATGGAACCTTGAGGCACTCCAGACCAGCAAGTGGTGCCATAGGAATCAACAGCCCCATCAGTACAGAATTGCTGTAGTGTATCACCATATTGCTAATGACTGGCTGTACTTTGTATATTTGTGTTCATGTTCTGTATTTTTTTTTCATTTTTTATTTTTTTTATTTTGGGGTGTAGGGGGGTACAAGAGTGACTCCAACTACCAGGACAAAAATTCCTTGTGCATTTCTACCATACTTGATCGATAAAAATTATTCTGATGATACTCATGATTCAGCGGGGATTTGTGACAGTTGAGTTTTGGGGCTTTTTTTCCCGGATGCCAAAAGGTTGATTGAGGTGTGTCTACGTGTGGGAATTAAGGGGATGAGGTGTTCTCACAGTGGTGGCATCAGCAGGTGAGGATGGGAGAGGGGAATCACACAATGTTCCTGAAAGTGTAGATGGGAATAGCGATATGATATGATATTACAAGTATCGCGATACAGTTAATGATGATACATTGACATGGTTCACTGGAGACTATCAATCTGAAAGTTTTAGCGACATCAGGAGCATTCCGGTCAACATAATCAGCCGATGCCGTGTGATGGCTTCGGAGCTCTTGTGTAAATAAGGTGTGTCTGGACTTGCTCTCACATCGAGAGTGACTGTTGCTGCGCTGTCCGCTTTACTCAGAACACAATAAATCATCTCGTTCAGCCAGTTTGTGTCACTCTCGCATGAGTGTGTTCATGTTTGGAGGAGGGGGTAGGGATATTGATACCATTCAAGGATGACGATTTGGATGATGTCATGTCGTAGCTTTTAGGTTGTGTTGCATTTACCTGCGAGCCGTTTTTAATATTTTATCCCTTTTAGGTAGTAAAATTATGTCAGCAACAGCTCTCACTAAGAGGCCTAGCCAGCTACAATCACAAAGATAACCTAGGTTCAGTTATATATATATATATATATATATATATATATATATATATATATATATATATATATATATATATATATATATATATATATATATATATATATATATATATATATATATATATATTTTTTTTTATTTTACTTTTTTTTTTGAATAGCAGCACAGGATAGCTGTTAGGATTGTTGTTGGGTATTTTGGTAACTTTTTTTTTAAATTGTTGAGAGGAACTCAAAGACGCTGACAAGGCGTCCAGGGATTGTTCTGATGTATCGTAATGTATCAGCTGATGTTTTGGGCTCATTGTCATTTTTAGAGCCATTTTTGGCCTAAATTTTTTTCAAATACTCGAAAACTCTGCCATGAATTGCTACGCTACTCCTTGATACTCCTTTTGGATTGTATACTCAAAGCAGGTGTACCTACAGTTATGACTGGTATGCTTCATTTATGGGCTTATTCACAATGAAAATATGAATAAACTATCCTCTAATGGCCTTGTCAAAATGTTGTAATATGTAAAGAACAAGCAACCCTTTCATAAGAGATGCAAATAGTATGCTAATTACCTTAGGAAAGTAGTGCCAATACCGAAGTCAGTCCTGAAGTTGCTCAGAACTTTGTATAAACCTGATTACCGCTTATGCTCAAGGTGAGATGGTTGTGGTTTGTTCAACAAATAAAAGGAACACTTTATAGTCATGAAACTTAATGCATGTTATGTAACACTAAACACTGCCCAGCATTCCCCAGTGAAGAAGACGTGGTGTACTTGTATATGACTGAGTGATGTTAGAATGTGGCCTTCATTGCAAAATCAAGTCAATCGATTGCTATGAGTTTCTTTTTTTTTTTAAATAAATGAATCAGAGTTCTGTTAATTGACATTGCATAGGCACCTGCCTTAATGGTGCTGCACAAACAGGAAATTGCTTTTCCTCATCGTCATCTGATTACAGCGTCAAGAACATGCATAGCGTGAGTCATCTGGCACGTGACGACGTTCAGGTAAGACGTCATCGGCTTCCTAAAAGGTCAAGGAAAGGAAAACCTTGAGGATCATTGAACAACACAACAAACATGATGCGAAGTGCTATGTCTTTATATAACTTATGAACAATTGTATTTTGTCCAATGTTTGTTGTTGTAAGGGTTCTACTGCCCCCCACCCCCAACCCCCTCTTTCTTCACCGATGACGTGCAGAACCGGTTAGTCTCCTGTCATCTTATCTGCTGCCAGCTGGTCTGACGGGAGGCGTCTCGCTTCCGTCACGTCTCGCAGGTGGCACTGCGCAGGTAAGTCAACCACTCCCAACAAGGCACAAGTTGAACTGGAGCTTATGCAGACTTAATAAAGTGGCCTGTGAGTGTCACTCCACACAGTACACATGGAATGACACATCCCATCTTTATACGCAAAGGTGGAACTACTACTTCCTGTCCATCAGTCAGCAGGTGACTTCCCACAAAGCCAGCAGTCTCGTGTCAGGACTGGTTATTCCATGCTACCCAGCGGAAATCATGTGTATGTGTGTGTGTGCGTAAGACTGGGCCAAAAAGTCACTCCACATTGGACCACTTTCAAATTCAAATCCAAACTGTCACCGAGTTCCACCTGCCTGCACGGACCGTTAAAGAGCGGACACATTCAGACAAAAACCACGACTCCACTTTTCCTCTGGCAACAATCCCGATGAAACTTAACACCATCCGAAGGGATTGTGTTGTGTCAACAGTGTGCGTGTATACATTTACAGGTTGAAGAAAGAATGAAAAGCACATATGGTAGAGCCTTTAGGACACAAATTGCCTGAGAATGAAAAACAGTATTATTCATAAATAAACACTTTTTAACCTTCAGGGATTCTTGCTCAGTGTTTAAACACTGTCATCTGTGACCGCTTTGTAGGGGTCTGTTAATTTGGGGCCCCTACAGGTGTTCGAGGTGCCACCACCCGACTCAGCGGGGAGCCAAAGCACCCCTCACCCGCTTAACAACACGCTTCTCGCGCTGCAATTTCACACGTCCAGGGAGTGCTGGCCGATGCTGGTCCAGGTTCAGGACTCGGTTGAGGCGGGAATTGCGATTTCAAAACAAATCACGTCAAGAAAAGTATTGTCAAGTAGAAAGTACAAGTAACTGGGTTCTAAATGAATCATTAGCAGTTTACACCTCCGCCTAGAGAAATACTTGACATGAGCTATTATTTACGCTTCGGGTTGTCGCCTTTAAATGGGAGCCTGAGGCCCACCGGTTCCCGGCTGTTTCGCACCTCCAAGGGGTGCACCATAACAATGTCAGAGGCCGCTCTTGATGAGGCTGAAACATCTTTTGCCGTTAAAAGTCACACCCTGTCGCTTGTTTTGTCAGCTTTGGGCGTGCGAGGTTAAAACGGGGGGTCCGACCCAAGGGGCTCCAGGTGGTCGGGGCAAGAATATGAGGGAGGTATGGAAACCAAGGTAAGGGTGAATACTGGGGCAAAAAAACCCCAACTCCAGATGGACAAGATGCCTCATTGTTTAATGTGCACATTGTGGTTACCAGATTTCTGGAAACTTAGAATTGGACTCCAGAAACGTGTAATCGGAAAGAATGAACAAAAATATGACAGAAAAAAAAACAGGTCACAAGGCCGACAAAGGACAACAAAATGTACAATACAAAAACCCTTGACTAACAATAACAACAAAAAACTTACAAAGGTAAGCGAAGAGAACTCGGCAGAATCAGAAAACGGAGAATATGATGAGACGTCTAGAATAATTCGGGGCTTGGAAGCAGAGCTGTGACAAGGCGAATTTTCCTACAGAAACATTAAAACAGAGAACTTCTTAAATAGTCGGCTTGATTACATGAACATCAAGTGTGTACCTGGAGGAGAGGCCCTCCTCTGTCACCTGCTGGACATACACAAGAACCAGAACATGACAGTGATAAATATGGTCTAAAATTCTCATAAGGTTGTATCCATATTAATGGTACAAAAGCTGAATATTGCTCCTCATGTTTTAAAAGTATAGACCTTAACTGTTTGTATTTTCTATATGAATGACATCCCAGTGTTTGAACTCATTCAAGGGATTCAAGTTAGTGTGTGTGGTGCAATGCTGCTCCCTACTGCAGGAATGGACGCAAAACAGTTCAAAACAACTTGGCCTTAAGTCAACTGACTTAACTTGGCCTGAACTGTTTTGCGTCCATACCTGCAGTAGGGGGCAGCATTTCACCACACACATTGACTTGAATTTAAGATAAGATAAGATAAGATAAGATAAGAAAACCTTTATTAGTCTCGCAATGGAGAAATTCCCAATTCACAGCAGCAAAGTTATGAAAGGAAGAAGTAGAACAACAAAATATAGGAGCTGCTGGAAAGGCACATAGGACACAAGACAGTCGTGCAATCTTCACCACTTTTCTGCATACACTTTGTTGTCTGAAGCAGTTATAGATGAAAGAGGAGAGGATCAAAGTGTCCTTTCACCAGTGGATCAGAGACGTCATGCTGAAAATGTGCACACATCTGCTACAAGCTAAGTTTTACAGATCTTGATGCTAAAATGTCAAAGCTGGTGGATTTGTATTTCAAAAGGAAAACATAATGCACATTTTAAATAAAACAAAGATTCAACTACGGTAACATATCACTAAGTGGACAGTACTTTGAATGACAATGTGCACTTTGGAAAATAGCAAAAATGCCCCTTTTACAATTAAATTAGTAAATAATATACAGTAGTATATATAATAAAGAAGGCTCGGCCGGGGTATGTGTGAGGTGTCAGCAGTTTGACAGAATCTCCTGACAGCTTTTGTAGACTTTAACCAAGCAGTTCAGCCTTGGCCTTGAGCTCTGGAAAACAAAACAGACAAAATCCAAATCAAATATGAACAGTGTTAATGGTTAGAAACTGATCAATTTTTACCTGAAACAATGGCACCACGCTTGACACATCATCAGGAGCTGACGGGTCCTTCAGCAGTATGCAAAGGTAGTAGATGATTTGATGCTGTGATATAACAAACACTTCAGCTTTATAGTGTGTTGCATGAAGCACAAAATGTGACATCTATTGTCTATGTTTTTAATCACCATATAAATGGCTTCGTTGATGACCACATCCTTGACTTGGCTCATCTCAATGAAGGTGCTCGTCTCCCGTCCAGACGCATAGCTGGAGGATACCTGGATGCCCAAAGAGCCGATAACGAGCACCGACTCGTGGTCCACCTTCACCAAGTGAATATGTAGCATCATTCCCAACAGGGTGAGCAGGATGGCGCCAGTCAGCACAGCTGTGTTCTACATGTAGAGGGGAGATGGTGGGTGCATTAATCCTAATTTTCATAAGAATTGTCATCTCCCCCAAAAAAGGTATAACATTTCCAATAGATCCTACAACATGGATAGCAGGCCATAATTTTCGATGAGACGGTAGTTTGAGGATAGGAAACTCACTTAAACATAGTTCCTTGCACCAAGAGAGTGAGAGTACAGTATAACACGCTCCACAAGAGACAGGAAATATGAGTTCGGGGATTCTACTAATGATAAAGTAGGCAATTTCTGGAGACGATTTTGTGATGATCATAGTTAATGTTACGTTATAACTTACTGCTGTGATGAAGAACACGGCATAGGCAGCTAGCCAAACGGCGCAAGTGTATCCCATCACCTTGCCGATGGACATTTTTGGCGAGCTGACAGTAAACTCCCAGCAAAAGCTGCAGTGCTTTTGACAGTCCAGAGATATCGGGTTGCCATTAATATCAGTATAGGCTTCATCTTCCATTTTCACCAAAGAAATAACACAAGGACTGAAACGAGCCGGTTACCGTCAAGCTACAATTGACAACCAAGGTCACCAGGAGTAAACGAATGTTTCATTTTACCGACACAATTGGTGAAGGCAAGCGAAAATAACTTTTACGATTGTTAATAAAGACTGATTGTTGTTAAAATGCCAGGCAGGACGACATTACAACATTTTATTGACAAATAAAGGCGACTGATAGGAAAGACTGGTCGAGCGTCTGATATTTGTTCTTCATACCAAGGCATCTCTACTACACCGGAACCACTATTAATATTGTACAATTAGGTAATTAATTGTTAATTACTTCACCAAGTGGTGACAAACAATAAATAATAAAAAATTAACAATGATGAATCGGAATATAATTGGAAATAGACGACAAGTTACGTTACGAGATAACATAAATAATATATCGGTGTACGCTGGGTCTTGTAAGAAGCTACCACGCATGATAGCTGAAAACACAAAGCATTGTGGGAATAACTGTAAACGGTGTTTAAATGCAAATTAAATATTACCCGTTCAGAAAAAAACAACTCAAACCAAGACGAATAACTCCCAGCATAAAATAAAATATTTTTAATATCACAACAATGAGGCAAACACGGTGATTGTTTGAGCTTAGCATCACTCCTGCTGTCCTACATTTCCCAGTATGCATTGCGCCCTGTCTGACTTCTCAACCCTGGATAAAAACAAGCTGATCAGCTGATGTAAAAGCAACATCTTCTCCTCCCGGGGTCTGACACAGCAATCCAACTTTATCGCCGAGGTTAGTGCGTGGCACCGGGGCGCTATGCTACGTTATTATTAGCCAGCGCACACTTTTTAAACTGTGTCGAGCTGGCAGTTTTGTCAAGTCGAGTCATTCGTCGTCGGCTGGGACTGGTAACCGCCGCGAGGTCAGCCGATTGACACAGAGGTTGTTGTTTTTTCCTACATAATTACTGCTAATTATTATTAATGCAATATTCTGTAAGTATATGAATCACAATGGTCACAGTAGACGTCGTTTAGCAACTTGGCATCAACCCATTTAGGTATTAACGAGTTAAAAAGATGTTTGAACATTTTTTGGTCAACATCTAAGCACACTTTTATGGATATATTTGACTACTTTTTGGAACTGTTGTTTTGATTCTGGTGCTCACGTTACACACAGTAGAATTTGGTGTTATTTGTTGCATAATTGTAAGGTTGCCTGAGTAATCATTTCTGTTAGCCACTTGACCAAGAGAGCACCCGAAGAAAGGATTAAAGCAAACACCAATGGATAAAACACGAAGGAGAGTCTGATTCGATGCTATGAGAAGAGTGCATGAAAACCGGACAAAAGTCATTATTGTAGTGCTAATTTAGATCATTAGAGCTATTTTCTCGGTCTGAGGAATTGTGCCAAGGTGTGCTGATAGTTCAGTGTAGTCCTCCATTATCAACGATGAGTAGTCAAAGTCCCTCTGAAGATAAAACCACGAATACACCACTCGTCTGCCAAGAGAGTTACGCATGCGGTGGGTCGGACGAGGCCTCCTTCGAATGTGACGAGTGCAGCAGCCTTCAATGCGCCCGCTGCGAGATGGAGCTCCACCGGCAGGAACGTATGAGGAACCACGACCGGGTTCGCATTGCCCCGGGTCACGTCCCCTTCTGCGACTCGTGCAAAGGGGACGGCGGCGGCGGCGGCTCGGTCACGGCCGGGCGGGTGCGAGCGGCCGTCCGCTGCCAGGGATGCAAAATCAACTTGTGCTTGGACTGCCAGAAACGCACCCATAGCGGTGGGAACAAAAGGAAGCACCCTCTCATCCTGTACCCCCAGGCCAAAAGTGCCCAAGAGAACAGCGTGAGCTCCGGCGAGTCTGAGCTGGACATCATTAAAGAGCAGCTAGACAAAGTGTGCAGTTTCCTGTTGGTGGACGAAAAAGAGGAGATGCAGGTGAGTTCCTCGACATTCCTCTCTTGATGGATGTGGAGGGAGGGACTAATCTTAGGAGCTTTTTCAGGTGAGGAACGAGCAAGAGTTTGTGAACAGACTGGGATGTGACGCAGACGAGCTCCTCAAGGTGGTCTCCATTTTTGGCAACACCGGCGAGGGGAAGTCGCACACGCTGAACCACACCTTCTTTCTTGGAAGGGAAGTGTTCAAAACATCCCCGACACAGGAGTCTTGCACGTTGGGAGTGTGGGCTGCCATGGACCCGCTGCACCACGTGGTTGTCATTGACACGGAAGGCCTCCTCGGAGCTGGTAAGATGCAAACATTTGTGACTTTGAAACCCACTTTTGGTTACGTCCACACGTATTTGGACATCTTCTGCCTTGCTACACCACCACAATGGATCAAGATGTGATTGAATTGTGAACTGTCAGATTTCATCGAGACTTTTCAAGCAATTTTTTTCCCACATTGCAAAACACTCTTGCAAGGGAGCGTAGGCAAAGTTCTGTATTTTTTATTTTTTTTGGGGGACTCAGGATCTAGTCAAGGTCAGCGAACCCGCCTGCTCCTCAAAGTCTTGGCCATCTCGGATCTCGTCATCTATCGGACACGCGCTGACCGTCTCCGCGACGACCTTTTCAAATTCCTGGGCGACGCCTCGGAGGCCTACTTGAAGCACTTCGCCCGGGAGCTGAAGGCGACCACCACGCGCTGCGGCCTGGATGTCCCGCTGTCCACCCTGGGCCCTGCGGTCATCATCTTCCACGAGACTGTGCACACTAAACTCTTAGGATCAGGTCGAGTACCAAAAGGAGACCCTCAACCAGAAACGCACGGCGTTGACGTTTTTGCAATCCGCAGACAAGCCGTCCGAGTCGGCAGACCGCCTCCTTCAAGAGCGCTTCAGGAAGCTGGCTGTGTTCCCCGAGGCCTTCAGCTCCATGCAGTACCGCGGGACTCGTACCTACAACCCACCCACTGACTTCGTTGGCTTGCAGCGCAGCCTGGAGCAGCAGCTGGACAACAACGCCACACGCTCGCCCCGTTCCGCCGGCGTCATCTACAAGGCCTTGCAGGTCGGGCAACACCCGAGTTACCTCTGCCAAATGGGTGATGTGAGCCAGAGAGTCACTCTTGATGACTGCTTGATCTCTTCAGGCGCTGAGTGAGCGTTTCAGTGGCGATAGTCCCGATGAACACATCACCAGTAACTCCTTCTTCCCCGATGAGTACTTCACTTGCTCCTGCATCTGCCTGAGTTGTGGGTATGTACAGTACAGTTAGCTACTGTTCACGGCTACAGGCGTAGAGGAAAAAAAAAAAAAACAATGGAGTGGACCTTAAGGCCTTTCCGAAAGATCACAAAAAACAAAAACAGGTTCTATAGCAAAACAATGTGAAAGGTGAATTTGATCATCGTGAGCCATGAAGATGCTGGGGCTTACCGAATGTTGTTTCATTTATGTTTTTAGTGCCAAAAGATTTGAAAGGGAATGTTCATTTTTAGGTCAGGCTGTAAGAGAAGCATGAACCACCTGAAGGAGGGAGCAGAACACGAAGCCAAGCGCCAATGCCGCTACTCGGCGCAGTACGACAACCGCATCTACACGTGCAAGGTGAGCGTTCGGTGTCACGCCGCGTTCAATGAGGACGCGAGCGACTGCGTTTCGAAAATTTTCCAGGCCTGCTACGAGGGAGGGAAGGAGGTGATCGTGGTTCCCAAGACGACGGCCTCGTCCGACTCGCCATGGTTTGGCTTGGCCGTCTACGCCTGGTCTGGGTGAGTCACAGAAGGAAATTTGATGGGTTGGGTGGAATTGAAAGGGATTTTATACTGACAACGTACCAAACCACACAAACAAATCCAGTCAAGTCAGCGGCATCCGCTAGAGTTGGTGGATTTCCCCCCTTGCCAGTACTTCTTGATTAAGAATTATTTCAAAGGCCACGACTCACTGCGGTCTTTTCTGTTTCATCCATATTTTCTTTTTCTAGATACGTCATCGAGTGTCCCAACTGTGGAGTGATTTATCGAAGCAGGCAGTACTGGTATGGAAACCAGGACCCAGTGGAAACGGTTGTCAGGACCGAGATCCAGCACATCTGGCCGGGGGTGAGGCCGTACTCAAGTCAATGTGTTCGCACATTGTGTTGGCGAGGACTTCCGCCTGCGACACTGACCAGATCGTCCTCATTTCAGTCGGACGGCTTTCTGAAAGACAACCACAACGCCGCCCAGAGGCTGCTGGATGGAGTCAAGTACATCTCCCAGTCGGTGTCGGAGCTCAGCGTCAAGCCGGCCAAGGCGGTCACCTCCTGGCTCACCGACCAGATCGCTCCCACCTACTGGACGCCCAACTCTCTCATCCTGGTATGTACTTTTTTTTTTTCCTGTTGCATACATTCAAACTTGAATTCCAAGCTCCCCCGAGCTAATTAATGTTGTCGTTTTTACATAAACGTCATGATTTTTCTTTCAGAAATGCCACAAATGTGCAGCGGACTTCCAAGCTAACGACACCAAGCACCACTGCCGGGCCTGCGGCAAAGGCTTCTGCGACGCCTGCTCTTCGAAAGCCCGCCCGGTCCCCGAGAGAGGCTGGGGGCTGGCACCCGTTCGAGTCTGCGACGGGTGCTTCCAGAACAGAGGAATATCCACCGGTATGCAAACATTTTCCATCCTTTTTCAACCGTGATGTACAGGAAGATGGCTGACGCGTGAGTGTCTGCTCTAGAGCTCCTGGATGCGGCCTTGGAGGAGGAAGGCGGCACCTTGATCGCAAGGAAAGTCGGGGAGGCTGTTCAGAACACCCTCGGCGCCGTCGTCGGCGCCATCGACATACCGCTCGGTGAGAAAAAAAAGACAAAAACAAACGTCCAAGAAACTCAAACAAGTCGTTATCGATGGAGTTCGGTTCCTATGGCGCGCAACAGTGCGTTTTCAACGCTTTTTGTCATGCCGCTACACAAGATGGTTGACTGCACGACCCCGAACCACCACATAGCGATATCATAAACCCCGAGACTTCTTGTATTCTAAACCTCCGTGTCTGCCAGGCCTAGTGAAGGAAGCCGCACGTCCTGCCTACTGGGTCCCAGACCAGGACATCCAGGCCTGCTGCGGCTGCCAGCGGGACTTCTCGGCCTCTCGCCTCTCCATCCACCACTGCCGCGCCTGCGGTCAGGGCGTGTGCAAAGACTGCTCGCAGGAGCGGCGTGCCGTCCCCTCCCGGGGTTGGGATCACCCGGTGAGGGTCTGCAGCGTATGCAGCCAGAAGTCCGGGGAACTCTAGCAGGACTTCAAAACCACGTGGACCCCTTTTGTCTCTGGTTCTTCCATTTTGGGTTTTGGACAGTATTTTTTTTGTTTTTAACTGTGGTCAGTCGATGAAACTTGCATATCATGAAGGGAACTTGAGAGAACGGAATCACGTTTTGGACAAATCGCTCTCGAAGATCGAGACTCTTGTTAGGACTATCACATCGCCCCATCCTATGTCTTCCTATATTGCTTATCACGGTCTGAGAGAAGCGGCATTGACAAACACACAGTCATCCGAAACCACAATTTAGTTGTCACAGTCAGTCGTAAGTGGGACTATTACACAGTATTAGTATATGTTGGTCACCAACCTGCCGACTACTGTCCTTGCGTTTGGGCCTTTATTTATTTATTTTTTTTAAGTCAACCATCATGGTTTATTGTTGGACTGTAAATGCATTCCAATATACAAAAAATGAAAAAATCCGTCCTATCCACGCTGACGCCACCACAAGCCTTTAGTAGCTAGTTTTAAAAAGGCGGACGTCAATCGAAAAGCCTTAATGGTGACAAATCGAAATTGAAAACACAAACGTATACACTCATAACACCTTTTTGTGTACACCGTTGGATGAACTGGTTTGCAATATTGACATTGTTGACCTTCAAAAATCTCACTACTCACGAGCGACATCACACATGAAATGACTTGAAACTTAAGTGATCCCAAATACAAAGCGTGCTAGAAAAAAGTTCCAGACACACACTACAAGTTTTGCCCTTTAGTGTGAGCCAGACGATCGACTAGCCTGAGTTTTTGCCGGCCAAGACGCCTGCTCACGCCGCCTGCCCTGATCATCTGAACGTGGCTGGCCGGAATGAACAGTGCTGTGACGGACCACCCTCCCTCCTCACTTGACCTGGTGCTATGCGATTTATTTTTTTTCCTCTTCAATGGGACATATTTTATCCGGATGATATGATGACCTTTTTTTTTTTTTTATTTTCCCCAAGTATGCTCGAAGGAGTGGCAGAGAAGACAGGGAAAGTGCAATAGACTCGCTTCGATTACATCAAAACGGGAAATTTATAGTTTAGATTTGGAATATATTTTGACACTCTTCTGACATGCCCTTTTAAGTATTAATATTAATATTTTTTTGCCAGGGACATGTCTTCAGTTCATCTGCCAAGGATACATTTGAATGCGAGAATGGCATTTCCTGAGTTTTCTGGGGTTTAATTTGATGAAAATGTGCTTTTTTTTTTCAGAACAATTTAAGAATGTTAGACAAAGCGGGTTTTTTTTTTAAACACAGAACTGCAACGAAGTACTGTATGTAAATTTTAAAAAAATGAACATGATACAAAGTTAAAGCAATGCTACGACAAGTGCACCATGCTCATGAATTAAACACCAAACATGTCACTTTATGTTTTGTTGTTTTTGATTTGCTCGCTCAAGCATACTTGGGTAAAAGTTTCCATCATTCTTCCTGTTATAAAATACAAAGATTGAGCTCTAGAACTACTGAAAATATAAGAAATAACTCTTAGTTTATTGCAGTGCAATTCAACACCATTGAAAACAGAAAAATAACCATTTTTGAAATTCTTCGACATTCAATCAGACATCCTGTGACTCGGTCTCATCCGTGTTGTAGGGGAAGTGGTACAGGTCTTTTTTGACAGCCATAAGCAGGCCAGGGACCCCCGTGCGGCCACCGAGGCCAGAGGAGAAGACCACGCTGGGGATGGCGTCGTTGGCGGCCGGGTGGGGCGACGGGATGGTTCTCAGAAGGTGGCCGTCCCACAGGCTCCAGCACCTCGTGTAGCAGTCCTGACCCACTGCGGGCAAAGAGAAGAATGTAATTGCAATAAAGTAGCCAAGTACAAATGCTAATATGCTATGTTTTTTTTTTTTAACATACGTGTTTGCACATCATATTAAGTACAGAGTGTGGAGTAATTTTGTCCCTTACCAGCCAAAAGAAGCCCCTCAGGCTCACTGACATGAATGGGGAGGTGAGCATGCTCGTTGTAGTGGCCCCGGTATTGCTGTACTGGCTTCCTGGCCCGGATGTCCCAGAGCTTGATCTGACGTAGAGATCACAGAGTTGTGAAGTTCCTGTGGTCAAGGTGTGATTGATGAATGTGCCATTCCTGACCTGGCCTGACATGTCCGCAGCAAGCAGGTAGTTTTCGTCCCGCAGGATGCGCACCGACGTGACGGACGATTCTTGCCTAAAGCTCATCGCCTTGCTGCCTCTCAGCTCTCGTGCGTCGAGGCCGAAAATCTCTCCCGATCGGCAGCCATTGAACAGCAATGGGACCTGTGTGGATTAGTTGTCATGTCAAAGTCAGGTACACACATACAGACAATTTGGCCAAATTTAACAGCAACCCTTCACATTTGGTTGATATGTCAATAGGCCATCCAACAATCAAGTTTAAAAAGACACGCAAACTCACTCTAACACAAAACCGCTGAGCCAAAACGTCGCTGTTGACGCTGATAGTTTGTTTTTTGCCCGTGACAGCTTGTTGCAGGACCATCTTATGAGATAAACCTGCCAATAAACAAAAACAGTGAGACCATTAAATTCGACACATGTACACACATTGCTAAAAAGTGTCATGGACAAAAAAAAAAAAAAATACAAAGCATTTTTTTTTTTACACTGACCTACACTAAACCACTTGTCAAACTGCGGATGTAGACACCAAGCACAGCACCAGGCAGTGGGGATCTTAAAATTGCAATGCATCCCTGGCTGATCTGTGGACAGAAGGGGACACTTCATTAGGTACACTTGCACATCCAATCAATGCAAAAAAAAAATAAAAATCTTTCTACTACAGCTCACTTGAAGTGTACCGAGAGCAATTTCATGATACTTCAAACTCTTTATTTACTAGATAAACAAAGTAACCAGACTATGAGGTTCAGCTCTTGCTATGATGCAGTGCAACTTTGACCCTGCTATAATGCACAATAAAAGGAAGTTCAACGATCGATTTTATATAATAATAATTGTAATAAAATTTTTTTTTAAAAAGATGTCACTTGAGTCAGAGTTGCTGAACAGCGAAGCGGGAAGCAAAGTGACGTAGCCGGGCCTGTCCGCAACACCCACCAGGCACAGTCTAGAAAATTCAGGCTTCAGTTAAGGGGTACCGGTCTGAGGCAAAACATGAGCAAATCAGACATTTCATTCACCTAACGCAGGTGGGTCTGCAACATATCGGGGTTTCACTGTACATCAAACATAAGGCAAAAGCATTACAGAGGATACAACACATGAGAGTCCGGATAGCTGACCGAGGCCCAGCAGAGGGAATTCGCCTGAAACACATGTAAGAAGGACTGAAAACGCAAAACATTGCTCAATACCATGTTTGTGGCAGCTGAAAATACCCAAACGATACACAATCAATCAGGTACAATTCATAACAGGCAGCCACTCCAAAAAGCCAACTACTTTTGTAATAGCCACTGAAAAGTCAGTTTTACATGAAATATTCCCTTGAATATTTTCACCTTGCAGTTGGTGACGTAAGGGTTGTCACACGTTTCCACAGACAGAGACCCACTGTTGCTGCTTTTGCTGAAGCTCATGTAGCCGTACTTGCAGCCCCCGTGGGACATGTTGCTGACGGTGAACACTTGCTCACACTGGGAGTCGGCCTGTGAGAGAATAACAATCAAATCCGCTTGACGGTTTTTTTTTCAGAGGGCGGGGTTCATAGCGGGGAGCTTGCTTCGGCACCGACCACGATGGTCCTAATGTCGTCTGTGCTCTGGTGGTCCAGCTTTCGGCGTCTCATGGCGCTGATCCTACACTCGTGAACCCGTCTGAAAGTGCATTGTTGCCAGTGCCATCGGTGAATTGCAGATGAAACAAACGGAATGAGAATAATAATTAAAAAAGAAATATGGCAGCAGCTCTGATCGCAAGCTGCAATTGGAGACTGCTGACCGCTAACAACTTCCGGCAATGGAGGTCACGCAGCACATCTTAGGTATAAATTACAATGCGGGGTAAAATCTGTTTTGCAAATGCTTTTAAAGATCAAACATAAACTGACTATGGACACCAACAGTACCTGCCGTATGACATCTCAGATAGCAGCCCGAGGTGTCGATTCTGTAGAAGCAAGGAAGCATTGAGCCCTGCCCTCGGTGCTTTCTAGAAGCAAGATAACACATTTTGGCTCGTTGGATACGCTCCATCTGAACGCAATGTAGGTTCCAATACTTTTGTGGCCTTGCCATCCTCCGCAAGCATCCGAGCTCTCTCTTTCTCACGTTCCTTATCCTTCAGCTGCTCTCGGGTCAGAGGGTTGCAGTTGTTGTGACCCGGCAACAAGCGGAAGTATCGGTTCTTCTCCGGGTCAAAGTAGAAACCTGGTAGCTCTGATGATGAAAAATGATCTCGATTTTTACTTTTAGTGTGTGTCAAGATTTAGTCAGGAATCATGGGGATACCTGGTACTGACCTGGCGCTGCGCTGCTGTTTGAGGAAGAAGAGCTGGCTTGGTTGTCAGATCTTATGGAAGAAGGCCCTGCATCACCGTATCTGTTCCTTTGAACACAGCATTGGTATGACATTTTAAGAACTGAAATTTGCAGGCACAAAAAACAGCCCCACCTGTCGACCCGTGATGGTCTCCACTGTCTCGACCGGTACCGTCCACGTCCACGGTGGCGAGTGTAACCTTGCTGTTCTCTCCGGTCTCGTTGGCCATCTTTCCAGTTCCACTTTTTCATCTTGGCACGTCAGTCCACCCTGAACGGATGCCACATTGTCTGTTTTGTTTTTGTTTTCACTCCATCTCACTACAACGTGTTCCAACGTGGAGGTCGCCAAAGTTTGCGAGTTGTCGTGATGTTGCGGCTAATTTAGCGGCAAAGTATAAAATTCAAGTGGTGAGTTTCATTTACCTGTTGGTAAATTGCATGACGTGTAGAAGAACTGGACGTTTTTGTAGTTTCAAATAATTTCCAAGCTTGGAAATCGAGCTTTTCGGTGAGTGAGTTTCCGCCATTTGGTCCCGCCTTCAAATAATCGTCATTGGTTAATAGGTGACAACGGTCCGTGACGTAGGTAGCTCTTATTGGCTGTTTGCTTTTATTGACAATAAAATCGAGTTTTTTATTGTATTTTTTGTAATACATGACTAATATTTAATTGATTAATTTGGCACGCTTTGAATAGATTGTATTGTTCGGGTTTAATAGTGACTGGTCGCCATTGGTATATTGTGAACAGAGTAAATGACTTGGTAAGGTTTCATTGGCTATTTTCGCCATTGGTTTTTGCTTCAGTATATTGTATTTCTGGTTTATTCATCAGTTCATTATCCCAAAACAATCTAAATTGACACTTCATTACTCTCATACTCATCAACATTTTGTTTATGGAATTACTACCTGAAGTGTATTTGCGTTATTACAATAAGTGACTCGCTACATAGCCAAGAAAATGCCATCCGACTTATTTCAACAGTATTCCATCCTAAAACGTTAAAAAAAAAACCATCTCTTTTTTTCATGTTTTACTTGTATTCATTTTGACAGCAGTTTTGAGTGAGGCTGCGCCCACTGGCGCGACGCTGCTGCACACATCGGTTGTGGGTCAAACCGCTCACTCCTCCTCCTTCTCCTCCTGCTCATGTTTTTTGGGTCCCAAACTACATCGAGATTTGGAATACAGTAGTGCGTTACGCGTCCTACTGGAAAATGGCGACTGCAATCCAGAATCCTTTAAAATCGTAAGTAAGCGTTTATTATTTACGTGTGGGGGGTTGCACAGGGTGCGATTGTCTGAATGCATAAAAGGGAGTGCATGTGCTTCACGGAAATCCAAATAACACATTTGAACGATGCTATTGTTAGACCTGAACAGTCTGTGCACGCGTGTCTGCAGGTAATGTATGGCATGCCATTTGATGGATTGCGCAATCATATAAAATGGAATGATATGATAAACATCCACTCGTTCTTTGAAAAAAAAAGTTGTCCACAATACCTTGAGGTTCAACCGAGAAATCCTTTAATCATTGCCAGCATATTAATCACTTTTTATTTTGTACCACACATGCAAACTGAGAGCTCCACGCATAAACGTCTCGATTTACTGTTTTTGTATTTAACCTGTTGTGTTTAAAAACAAAACAAAACATGGATTGAATTTCCTTTTTACTTTTGCTCTTTTATATACCTCGATAGGTGCAGTTTTGAATAACACAAAAGCAGAGCGCTATTAAAAATCTCCAAATGAAGTCTTTTCAATCTGTGGAAAATGAAACAAACAAAAACTCAAGTGAAGAAAACCATGATAACAAGTTTCTTTGTATGTGGTCTTCCTCCAACATTCTAAAAATATGCATGTTGGTTTACTGATGAACTATGGGTCATTTTAAATTGTCCACAAGTGTGATTGTGAATGGATCTGGGCAGGTGAAAAGTTCGAGAACCACTAATTTGGTTAAGAATGTCATGACTGCCATGATTCTTATTGCATGATACTCGGAATACTTTTTTGTCTTAAACAGACTTTACCACGTTTGTAAGGATGAGTCGCAAGCTATTCAGATTATTTCCTGCTTTCCCTCAATGCTGTGTTTCCAGTAGTGCGCTCTCTGTTCTCAGCATATTTTCACTTTCCAGAATTCCTCAGTCAAAATTAATAGGGGCACTATGACGCAGAGTGAAACACACAGGCTGAACTTTAGCAGACCGGTGACGCTTTAGACTCCTGCGTTTCTGCAGAACAGCTTAGGCCGCAGACAGTGTCGAGCTACTGCACTATATGCGCTTGTTTTTGTTGTTGTGAGTGTCCGAACAGCAGATTATCCTCCAGAGTCCATCTGTTGTCATAGGAGGCAAGGAAGAACGAGCTGGTGGTGATGCTTGGGTATGGAGGACCCAGGCCAAATTGGAATAATCCTTATTCGTATCTGCACGTTCACTGATACAAACCTATTGTGTATGCTTGACTATGTGTTAAGATCCTCGTGGAACGTACATAGTGACTTTGAATATTAAGACGAATGGAGAAAGAACCTAGATCCTACACAAGATTCTAAACTCCTTGGTAGAGGTCATAACAGAAAGTGATCCAAAATTCCTTGGGGGCTGGAGGGAAGGGGGGGAGGGGTAGAAGACTCAAGGTTTTTGGGGGGACAATTTTTGGCAGATTTGCAGACTTTTTATGACCAAATATTCAAGAAAAACAAAACAAAATAGAATGTCATTGTCATTGTTTTAGTCCAGAAAAGAATGTGTAGTGTCATAATAAACCATCTAACAAATGCATCTTCAAATTTTATGCTGTTGTTGTTGTTGGCTTTTTTTTTAAGCTCACAGAATGTGTCAATAGGAGGAGCTTTTCATTCGACACTGTCTTTCACCGAATGCAAAAGAGAATACAAATGCACAACATCCCACAGCCTAAATATGTGATGACGCTGAGCATCCTGAAGCCTCACAACGCATCGTCTGGATCAACATTATTATGAAAGGTTTCCATATTTGCGTGAGGGGGTTGGGCATGGAGGACACTGTGGGGGTTGTGTAATTTTTATTATGTGTTTGTTTTATATGTTGGGTCGCCGTGTGCCTCACCCCCATAATGCCGTGGTGGAGGATTTGGGGGGGGGGGCGTGAGCTGGTGGGGGGTGTTCAGTCTGGCTGCATGCACTTCATAAATCCATAAAACAGGATGAGGGAACCTTGCCCTGCATCCATGCATCCATCTTTTCCTCCATTTCACCCCAGCTGCAGCGGGGACATTTTAAGCCCGCTGCATTTCCTCATCAACCCTTTCCCTGATGTCCCTTCTCATCCCCCCATCCACCTTTTCCCTTTTGTGTGTTTTTCACCCCCCCGCCTACCCTGCGTGTGAGGGTGACATGGGTCGAAAGGGAACACGTGTGCCCCCGAGACATGTCAAACACCCCCCTCCCGACCCAATTTATGTTTTTTTGCT
>CAAKHF010002478.1:2240-25519 GCA_901007745.1 Hippocampus kuda
TATGTATGTATGTATGTATATATATATATATATATATATATATATATGGTACAATATAAGACTGGGACTTGTGAAAAAAAATATCAAAATTGAAAACATCAGGAAATTCAAAAAAACAGAACAAAATTGTTATAGAAATATCAGTACGTCACAGAAAATAAACTGTCTACTGATACATGCACTTACATGTTCGAAAAGGGGTGACAGGATGTGGGAACTTATCTATTCCTGGCACCTCTTTATTCTATTTTTAATATATCCTCAGGATTGAGGACTATTCATCTAAACATAAAATAGAATAATACTATATGGAGTACTCCAATTTCCAATACATCTTGTTACAATACCACATCTAAATACCACTATAGAGTGCGGCCACACACGGGCCATGTAGTGGAAGGACGTTACATTCCATTTCAGAAGAATGTGGCACACACCAAAATGGCTGACACTACATTTCCCAGCATGCCTCAAAACCCCAACAGGTGTGGCTACTCAAGCCGCTTGATTAAAGCAGGCATGGCGGGGTGGAAAAGGGAAGAAATAAACGAGTCAACTGTTCAGTGAACCACGAGTGGAAGGAATCTTGGGAGTTTAAACTGGGCAAAGCATTAATAAATCTGAGGGTGAGAAGCTGAAATGTCAAACCGAGTTTGAATTTAACATGGAAATTCCTATTTAGCGCACTGCAGTGTTATCAGATGCGACAGTGATTTAATTGTCCCAATATGCTCCACTTATAGCCAATCTTATTACACTTTTTCCCTTGACTCCAGAAGAACGAAATTGACTTTGCAAATGTCTCGTGGAGCTGGAGTGCTCCTGTTGAAAAGCGTCGCGACAAAATAGGCTGCCGCCTTTCGGTATTTTGTGCGGGTGTGGGCAATCCAAGCGACTAATCCTCAAACGCAGCCTATTAACAGATATCGACTTGATCAGTCCCTGCAGGCTGTCTGCACTCTGCTTCCCTTCAGTGTTGATACCAACTTGTTCAGACATTTCTGTGCCGGCGTGTTTACATACGTCAGTGAGTCGCAAATTGCATATGCGCGCGATATGATCGGCAGATTAGAGTGCGGCAACCAGGGGGATTAACGACTGATTACGATACGCGGTACACTTGCTGCAGGAGATCAGCAATTTTCAGTATAATCCCAAAGACTTTGGACAGAGAAAGGAAGAGGGAATATGTTTAGAGTTCTTCACAACAGTTCAGGTCCTTACAGTGCACAATGAGCTCTTATAGCATGTTTCTTTGAGGCGTCGGTGGGCCGTGAGAAGTTCATTGGTGGTGAAGTTGTCTTGGCAATGTTTCCAATTTCATCTTTGAATTTTTACAGTGGTGCCTTTAAAATAGGATTACCCTGACTTGCAAGTTTCTTTGAGATCCGAGCTGTCATGCGGATGACATTTTTGTTTGAATTGTGTTGTTTACCTCTCAGTGGAAATGGAAATAGCAGTTGAGAGTGAGGCGTGCATGTCGTTGATTTGGCTTAGCAGGATGAGCATAGTACCTCTACAATTCAGTAAGTATTATACTGAAGGAGTGGATAAATATTAAGGATAAGATATTGAATGCTAAAACTGATGAACTGATCCAATTCATTAGAAATGACTTTGTAAATCAATATATAAAAATTAAGGAAAAAACATTTATTTACATTCTATTGTATTATGTTGTTAATGGGCATTTTTCGTATACTGTACAGTACTTCAATATTCTACTGCGCTATTTTGTTCTTAAAACATGTTACAAAAAAATGGAAAGGATTCCTGGCATTTCTGTTCTTGTCATTGGGGAAAGTTGGCTTGAGAGTTGAGTGATTTCGCATTGTCACAGAACCAGAGGTGGGAGACATTAATTGATACTTTCGAATACAATGATTCAAGTAATTTGTTAAAGTAAAAGCAGTCACCAAATGATTGCTTGAGTAAAAGTAATCGTTAATTTGGTGGAACAGAGTCAGTCTCTCGGGCAAACTACTTCTGTAAAATAGATCACACAAGCAAATATTGTAGAGAAAATACAAGCGGTGAGTGGAATAAGACGCAATGCCACTGAGTAAATGTTATATTTCTAAACAAAAATATTTGATTTGAACAATTAAAAACTAGTACAATTTATCCAAACAGCTACTTGGGTAAATGTAATGAAGTAAATGCAGCTCATGACATCCCACCTCCGCACAGAACCAATCAAGGTAGCCCTGAATTGGTGGTAGCGTAGAGCTGCACTGCATCACACCAACTTTCACCTTGCATCTTTCAGTGCGATGCCCTGCAGTTCTGCATCAGTGTACCTAATTACGTGGCTGCTGAGTGCACAGTCACCTGTCTTGAGGGCTGAGGGTCCGATTGAAGTCACACTATAGATCTGAAGGAACTCTCTTGGCTTGCTGCCTCCAACAATGTTGAAGCCAAAGCCCCTGGCGCCCTTGATCAGATGTGTGCGCACAAGAAAACCCTCAAGCTCCTCTGGGTACTCTGTGAACCCTGGAAAGAAGTGACCCAAAAAAGGAACGTGAGATAGCGTGCACGTTTACCTCAGAGGAAAGTCAATCATAAAAGTGCAGCAGAGAAAGGATGGCCATGGGTTGAGCATTAGTGCAAAAGACAGTAAGACACTTTCCGTTGTTTGTGCAACTTAACGGTTGTTGACAAGTTTTAAGACTGAGGGGAGAGAGAGAATCAAAGTGTGCCAGATGGCATTTCCCCAAAATAGATGACATGGCCATAAACTGAGCCCATTCATCCATTTTCCACATCACTCATCCTGATTGGGATTGTGGCTGGGCTTGAGCAAATTCCAGCTCACTTTGGTACTCATGGGACTGGCCGCCAGACAATCACATCATGCATATATGCTGTACCTGTAGGAAAATCAGCCATTTGTGCAATCATCCTATGGATGGGAACCAGCTTTTTTGGAAAACCTGTTCCCTGTAATTCAATTCCCCAGAATTCTTTGTTTGCTTCAGTATTCCGCGTATCGATTCCTGACTGGGGATCTGCAACTGGCGGGGCCGTTTTAAGCTTGTGATTCTGGAACTTAATTAATTTCACGTCACAGAGTAAACGACTGAAGAGTGAGGAGGAAAAAAAAAGTGTTGAGAACCAGTCGTCAGAGGGGATTTGTTGTGTTGGAGGTCTGAGCGGTGTTTTGCGACGATGCTCACCTCTCTTGGACGATGCCGCGACTTTCTTTGGAGGCGGCAGTTTATAAAAAGGGGGTTCTATAATCGTGCTGAAGGTCACTTGAAAAGAAAAAGGATCAAATATATTCTTATCTTACACTCCCATGGAAAGTTTCCAATTTCAAATACAGTGAACCACCCCTTCATACTGGTGCCAGGGAACTGTGTTGAGGTGAGGAGTTCCATTTTAAACAAAAGTGGTTTTGCTGCCATGCTGTGGCATCTCTAGGCAAATATGCATATAAACCTTAGGAGGCAGAGTTGCATCAAGTACTGACAGATTTTCACTATATACGGCAAGACTCGGTCCATACCCCCCATCAAATTTCACTGTAGGGTAAACCACCCGTCCGTCGCAGGGATTACCTTCCAGACCAACCCGCAAGGAGTGAAACACGCAATATAGAAATACCTTGCTTAAATACTTTGTTAAAACGATTTTTATGGCATTTCTGACACGGTTTTAAGATCTTTAAGCACACTTAAAATGATACAAACACATCAATAACGATACATTGGCAAAGAGGCACACAAAGCTCGTGGGCGCACATCCACAAGGGGCTAAATATCTTTAGAAGTCTTGCCTGTCTCCTTCCTCCATTTAGTCAGTAGTTAACTTTGCTTCTGGTATTATCTTTGTTTCACAATAGTGAAGCTGAGCTCACAAAGCAGTTGTCTGTTTGAGTGTGTGTTGGCGAATGCACAAGTCAATTAGCGTCAGGCAGAACCCTTTTACGTTACAATTGGTTCCTGCTAATAATCGCCACTTGATGGCATTGGAACACTAACAGGGAAACAATGCAATGGGGAATTATGAAGAGACTGTTACACGCCATACATCAGGCGCACTATCAGCCTTTGAGAAAATTAAATGCTTTTAGGTGTGCCTTACGGTACTATGAATACGGTAATATGAAACGTAAGACTTTTGAGACACTATAATTACGGCCACGGCGTGGGACAGAATCGCCCGTGAGATGGTCAACTCATGTTGCATGTAAAGTGATTCACAACAAAATCAGGAAATTGGGATTTTATTTTTTATTTTTTTAAATTCTGATAGGCTCTTGAGTACCGTAGGCCCCTACACTTCAGCCCTGGTAAGATCGTGGGGAAAGGTGGGTTTACTGTGTTTACAAAATTCCTAAAATGTATTCGAAACTTTCAGGAAATTCACCAAAAATGTTCCCTCATTTTATGGAACGAGTCACGTGATGACTGTCATGAAATAATGTGTCGACCGTGCCGCCAGCCTTGGTTGAAGAGCCTGGCGCCGTGCCATGGACGCGGAGCTTTCGTCCTTAATCAGTCAGCCGTCCCGTTTCAGCCAAAAGCTCATTCCATCTCATTTGACTTCAACCAGCTGGCTGTGGCTGTTATTTCCGTACTTGACAAACACAGGCTGCTCTGCAGTGAAACGTGCCACCGCTGTCCTGATAATAACATGCACAAGTGGCAAGGAAAGAATGGAAGAAAGACACAAAGAGGCTCACATTTGTTTTTGTAGAGCGACTCCCTGCTCGGTGCTCGAGGACTCTGCCAGCTGGTCCTCTTGTGGCTTTTGGAGGCAAAATGGAAAGTAAATGAAAAGGAGCACATAGACACACATGCACCTGGAAGACTGTACATTAAGGAGCATTTGCCTCTACGTCCGATATGCATCATTGGAGTTCAGGGTATATGCATCATTGGAGTTCAGGGTCAGTATAAAGAAAATACTGGAAAAAGTTAAGAGACCAAAACTAAATAAATAAATATGTAAATAGACGGTTTGAAGGGTTTTGACCATGTTTCACTTTCTGTGAATAACTGCTCTGTCTGACAATATTCGTACAGCGGTGACTTGAGATACGAGCTGAATTCATAACTTAAAACGGTCATACAGTGGGTATCCCAAACCAGATTGAAATGAATGGAAATACCATTAATCTGTTCCATCCTTCCCCCAAAAACCAACAAAACAGTTTGTAATGTCACTTTAACATGTTGAAAAATGATACCGTAATGACAATTCAATATAGTGTAAAGCTATTATATACAGTAGTTGCTACATTTTTTTGCTTTAATTCAATGGCCATTGTGCTGCTCCTTCTTGTGTGCATGCCTTGGCCACCGAACGGCTGTACAATACAGACAGACATATATACTGTGTAGAAGCAGATGAGCTTCTAAGTACTGTGGTAATGTTGTTATTCACAGAGGATAAAGAATGGATGCTAAGGTATTTTATTACCTGTCTACATGTTGCTCTACTGTTTGTTATCAGTCCCTCAAAAGGCATATTTATTGTCATTAATGAAAAATAATTACATCACTAAAACTAAAATTTTAAAAAACAATTTCATTAACAAAGTAAAATAAAAAGGAAAATGCTTTTTAAAACATGAAAAGTAAATGAAACTACATCACACATTTGTAAAACAAACTAAACGTAACTATAATTACAACGATAATGTATTTGCAATTAAAATCAGACATGAGCTTTCGAGGTTCATCTCAAATGGATGTATTTTGTCAGGTCAAACAATTGTTTGAGGATTGTACTTAAACAATATTTAATGCCCTGATTTGATCTTGCAATCAACAAATACTCAATGAAGACTTAAAAAAAAGTAAAAATATTACTAATAAAAACTAGACTAAAACTAATCATAAAAGATGCTCTAAAAATTAAACAAACGCTAAAACAGAATAAAAATGAACAATAACGAAAAATCCCAAATTATAACCTTGTTAAAAGGTTATAATACTGCCACAAAGATGCTGTTTGTGAGTCTCTCTATGGTGTTGTGCATTGTTTGTTAGCATTAAGCTAAACAGACTTATCTAAAGCCAAGTGAGGTGGTTGTCAGAAATCCATACCGTAATGCTGTTATGCCTTGTTGAAGCGGAAATCGCATTAAAAAGCGTGAAGCCTCTATTTTGAACACTTGTTCACTATCCACTAAAACTGCTGCTTACTATGAAGTATTATTTAATTATGTATTTTTATTTTTTGCAGATAAGAGTCCATGAGAGTACTGTACTGACTCTATGTAGTGACACTCTCCCGGGTCGCTGAAGGCCTGCTCCCAGTCATCCGCTATCATGCCTCTCCCTCTGTCTACGGCCCTGTTGCCCATGAAGCCGTTTTCTAGGCCGCCAGCAAAGCCGCCGCTCGATGCCCGGCGCCCCAGCGGTGAGCGATGCCCTCCTGTAAGAAGGAAGATGTTCAAAATAATGAGGAAGGGAAAGGTGACGTTTCATGAAACATATGCAGCCCAAGCTACAAAGGAGAGCAATGCCCTGATGCTGGCATTTCTGTAGAGGGGTAAAAGACCTGAGGTCAGCATTTCTGTCAATTTCCTCCTCCCTCTCAGGAGGCAGCGAGAATGACTGTGCATGCATACCACACACGGGAAAATAGCCATTTTTATTCCGCTTAATTGTCCTTGATGACGTCCTCCAGCCATGAGCTCCAAGGTGAATCTGAGTGATGTTGGTCACAGGTCGGCACTGGAGTACCCATCCTTACAGTGTTACTCTGATTCCAAAATATGACTCAGCATAAACCAGAGGAGAATACTCCTTTCTTCTTGGACGACGCCCATATTAACTCATTGAGGGATCGCGGTCGCAACGGTGGACAGACATCCAAAAGCGATTTTCTTCCTCCCCATACACTGCCACAAATTGCTCAGCGCTTGTCAGAATAAAAATATGTATGGAAACATCAAGTAACGACCGAGGAGTTCTATACTGTAACTGGTGACATTTCCAAATTCTGTGATGCCTTAAGATATGAGTTGTATTTGCTGTGTCATTATGCTCTTAACTCAAAAGACTTACACGTCAAATCAATTTTACTCACTGAAATAAGTGGGGATGTCATTCACCGGCTCCAGCCTCCTTAAAATGTTTGTTTTTCATATTTATATCAGGAAACTAAAACTATAGTATTGACTAAATATACATATTAAATATGATTAAACAGAATGCAAAGAACTGAATAATTTGTGCTTGAGTGTTAGTGCTTTGGCCAGTGGGGGCCAGTATAATACAATGATCCAGTCACAAACCAGGAAGACTTTCACAACTACTCTAACTGACTTGTTACCTGTGATAAGTCGCTTTTGGGGGGGTTTTTTTGCAAAGAAAATATACCTGTCAGGTTTGTATTTTGTCAGGCTACGTGTTGTTACGCTGTTTGTGTTTTTGCTTGTGTTGAAACACTGTGACCATTGATGCTATTCGTCAACCCCGTCTATTTCATGTGCATGTTATTGTTAGACTTTGTATATTTTTAATAATAGGATCAATTTGAAATCAGAAGTCATGGAAATAGTGACAGCCAAAGATAAATACTATTATTCCATTTATGTTCAGAAAGGATTTTGGTGAGGGAAAAATATGCTTGCAATATCTTTTAAAAAAAACTAACAGGAATAATTTTGGACAGAATGTCCATTTGGCAAGAAAGTAGGCACACTTAATATGTTATGCTGGGCCATGAGTTTGACACAAAAGCTCGAAATCAAATCCATTAAATTCTGTTTTTCGAAATACATGTAGTTATACATGTAGTGTACATGTATAGTTCTTATTATTTATTTATTTTATTTTAATAACAACGGCTGACTAGTGGGTGGCACAGGATGATGTACTAGCATCCACTGATGCACAGCCTTGACATCAAGGCTCTCTCATATACAGCTCTGGGAGAAAAAAAAATGAAGAGACCACTACAAAATGATCAGTTGATGCCGTCAAACAAATCTTCATTGAGATGCGAGGAAACTTGTCATTTTCTCGAACTGTCTATCACAAATGATTGTGACACAAACACAGCAAGCATCTTTAGTCCCAAATTTCATCCTTGAGAAAAGCTGCGAAAAGTAATGAAAACACTTGGGGAAGGGGGGCGGGAGGGTTCAAAGAGTAAACAAGTAATCATCCCCATCTCGCAAGGGTGCAAATCTCTCCCTGCCTTTATGACCGCCTAAGTGATTTGTAGGGCTCAACCTATAAGCCGTCAAATGTACAATAAACATAAAATAAAAAAAAACTAAGAACCAGCAATAAATTACCCTCAGCCTTTTTTATGGAAGTGCAGGACTTATCTGGTTAGCGCCGCGCTTACTTGCCCTAAGGGCAGCCTGACCTTGCTACGGAGCCAGTCAAGCAATCGATGAAGCCACAACCCCACTGAGAGTTTACAGCATGCTAATCACACTACCAATTGATTCATTTCAAACGCACACCAGAAGTACGGCGACGTGTTGTGCTGCGCAAGTGATACATGTGTGAAGGCTAACTATTAAATGTGTGAATGTGTGTGCAGTTTGCTACTAGTCCAACCAACCAATCAGATGATGGTAAAATGCTGATGATGTTGTGGACCAGTGAACTAGCCTTCTAAAGTCATTTTAAAAAATCTGATCTTTAAAAAAGACAGTGCCGTTGCTAACACAAAAAGTCATACGCGGGATCATTCGTATGTCAAGGCACCCCTCTATTACTGAGGTTGTAAATGTAGGTTAGGCTTCCCACGACTGCTTTGCACACACATACTGCAGAGTTGCGAGGCGATACTTGCCTGGGAGGCCCAGGTCTTCATCGCTATGCTCGGCTTGGGCCGCAGCCTTTTCCAGGTTGCTGAGTGACTTGCTGCGCGTGCGGAAGTTCCTGAGCAGGCTGCGGTGTTCCTGATAGGTAATAGGGGGGGTCTCGGCGCTGATGTGAACGGGGCGAGGCGTGCCGTAGTAATTCCCTTCGACAAACAAAGCGAAAAAGCAATCAGTCACCCGCAAACACTGAAAATAAATATCAACACTGATACACTTTCTTAAGATACGAACCAGATAAGGAGAACTCGAGTCACATGGCTTGTTGAAATATCCATTGTTTAATGGCCTTTAACACCACGACACCGTTGCTAGTATCCGTCGCCCATCTACAGCATTTTGATTTAGCATTAAGTTAGTACAGTTTGGTAAGACATAAGCTGTATGGTGTTCGGTTAAATACACCATGTGGAATTCTCTTGGTTTCATGTTTACTTTAACAGTAAATGTGAGTGGCTTAAAGTGACCACTCATTTTTGAATAATTATTCTCTCTCTGCCCACCTGCTGCTTGTTATATATTAAGTTGTCTGCCGCTATCTAGCATTCATGATGCAAATTTTTGCTGAAACTAAAAAGAAAAGAAAAGAAAAATGCAAATCGTCAGCCTATATCTTGAAATACTCTGAAGGTGGGTCCTTTGTAAGTCAAGGAATTACCAACGTGTGACTGTCCTGAGATTGAATTATGTCCAGTTACAGTGAGTTTTAGCAAATTCTTTCAGGCTCTGAAGAAAAAGTCACCTTTTAATGCAATATTTTAACACTGAGCACTGTATTACAATATTTTAACACTGCTATGAAATGGGACAAAGCCTCTCGCCTCGACTGCTTAGCTCAAGCCGAGTTTCTGTCAGTTTGAAATGTGTGGCAGATAAGGTGCACTTCGTTTATTGCTCTCATTGAAACCTCATAAATTATGGATGCTAATAGACGCGACCATTTTAATCAAGTGCAGCATGGTTAGCCAAACCGAAGATGGAAATTTGCAGAGAGTTTGTGAATTTGGCTACGAATGGACACTAATGCAATGGCTTTCTTACTACAGTATATCAAAACAATAAGACAAATGATAGGGTATTTTTTCATATCTGTCGCGGCAGTCATAAAATTACTCACCTCATTTAAATAAGAGAGTCTGATTAGTATTTTGGCATTCATACATTGTTTGGATATGGTCTGTTTTTATTTGTCAGCCTAAGCTCAACAATATTTTTCCCGTTTATCATTAGTCTTTTGTAGGCTATACTAATTTAAACAAAGACGAGCTGAACTTCCTTAACGCTGCACATTACAGACCAAACCAGTACCTGAATCATAACCTATGCTGTGTGCATTTTCTGTGAATTTGAAATTATTTTTGAAAACTAAATGGATGGAAATCTAGACAGAATGTTCCATTTTAATCTGATTCATCCATCGAAAAATAATTGACAGATGAAAATGGAAAAATGTGCAGTTAATCCACGTGGTTGGGATCGCGATTGGCCTATCTCACTCGTGGATGATTGAAATCGGCAGCTAAAAAAAACCTGATCGGAACACCACTCATTGCTGGATCTTACAAGTTCATTCATTCATTCATCCTCCGAACCGCTTGATCCTCACTAGGGTCGCGGGGGGTGCTGGAGCCTATCCCAGCTGTCTCCGGGCAGTCGGCGGGGGACACCCTGAATCGGTTGCCAGCCAATCGCAGGGCACACAGGGACGAACAACCATCCACGCTCACACTCACACCTAGGGACAATTTAGAGTGTTCAATCAGCCTGCCACGCATGTTTTTGGAATGTGGGAGGAAACCGGAGCACCCGGAGAAAACCCACGCAGGCCCGGGGAGAACATGCAAACTCCACACAGGGAGGCCGAAGCTGGAATCGAACCCGGTACCTCTGCACTGTGAAGTCGACGTGCTAACCACTGGACTACCGGGCCGCCCGATCTTACAAGTTGTTTTATTAACCCTTGTGGACCAAAACATCCCATAACAGGACTGTTGACGTACTAACTAAAATGATGTCATGATCTATTAACATGTTGAAGGCGCTAACTTGTCCATATTGAATATTCCAAATTCAATGTTTTTGTTTTTTACTTATATGCAGATGATAGTTACTTATACCCATAGCACAATACTGCTTTTTATTGCTTTGATGTCCATAGAGGGCACCAACCTCAATAAGTAAATAGAAACTATATATGTATGGATAGGTCTGACGCCACTGAACATTTTGAGTGGTCGCAAGAAAAAAAAGGATTCAGAAATGACTTTGATATTACACTTTTCAAGCCACCATTCCATTATGGTGCCTTTGTCCGATGTGTCGTTAAAAAAAATCAACGCACAAGGGTTAAATGAAACCACAGTATATAAAGCCACTGTGATCCGGAAGTTATGCATGGGTAAATGAAAACACTCATCCATAATATTGTTAGAATTGTGCTCATTTGATTTGTAATAGGATAATCCATGTTTGTGGTGAGAATGGAAGGACTTGAAAACCCCACACAGGAAGACCGCAGTCGAGATTTGAATCCCAAACCTCAGAATTCATAGGCAGAGGTGCAAAAGAGTTCACCATGTTGCCTCTGTGATGCCCGTACCGCTGAAAATTAATCAAATGTTTGCGTTGTGGAGTGCTGTCGTGAAGCGATTAGAGGCATGATTTGTGCCGCTGTGGAATAAAGTGGTTGCGGCCTACCTTTAAATTTGCCGCTCTCCAGCAGCGCTCCCGACTCCTCCAAAGAAAAAAACTCCTCAATGGAGACAAAGTTATAGTCTGTCCCGGGGATCTCTCCCGCTCGAGGCGGTCTGGTTGTACCTGGGAAAGGAAGACGACATGAAATATGAAGTGGAACATCGAAGTAATGAGGCTGGAAAGGCTGGAAGCCCTTGCTCGGATAATGTGCCAATTAATCAAGGCAGTGTGCTTTTATCTGCGGGTCATAAATTATCGCAGGGCCACTGACCTCATTGTTTAAGCCAAATAGCAATTCAGCTATAAATAGTGCCAAGACCATGTTTGTCTGTTGGTCTGAGTGGCTTGACAATTGGCTTACATTTGAAACACACATCAACTCTCTTCTCCTCAATTCCAGTTTCGGCTCTCCCCGTTGAAATCAATCTCGCCATGGAAATAAATCCTCATCAACGCATTCTGGTAAATTGCTTCTTGTTAAAGCCATGATAGTAACAACCTTTGCAGGCAAAGATACACCTTCACAAACTCTCCTCCACAGCTCGACACTATATAGAGTGCCTCCATCTGCTGCGTCACAAGTGCTCCCTTCAATAGGCAGCATTGTGAACTGCCTGTCCTCCCTGATTTATAATTGCTCCTCTTTTCACTCACGCAGACAAATTCACTGGTCCGTGTTGAGCTACAACCACTCAGTGACAAAACCCCGGCCTATTTTTGCTCTTTGCTCACCATGCATACCATCACCTGAACTCTCTGTTCATGGAGTTTTATGCACCTCTTCATTCTCAAATTCTGCACGATTTTCGGTCAATTTCTTTCTGATTTTCTGATTACCTGGAATACCATCCAACGAATAACAAAACTCATCTCATTCATCAGTATTTCATCCTCGTCGGAGATACTGTACATAATTGTTGCAACTGTGTTTAAATCTGTTTTGAACCTTTCATTCACCCTGTGCTGTGACGTAATGTAATATGTAACTACAGGGAACCATAATGATATTGAGATTCTGCCATTAATTGGAACACATTACAATTGTCATGAAAAAAAAGTGAAAAAACAAGAGATTGGGTAAAAATAAATAAATAAACAAATAAATAAATAAATAAATAAATAAATAAATAAATAAATAAGGGCTTGGGTTATTTAAAAAAAAAAAAAAAATTGGTCGCGATTGACCAATAGATCAAAGACTGGTCCCGAGTCAATCCGAGGGGTGTAGAGGGGAAAAAAAAACAACAAACATTTGTATCTCTGTGCATGTTAGTCATATTTTTTTGTGTTAATACACACTGCACCCTAATCATTCTATCAGTCTCACTTTCGCAAAAAATATTTTAAAAAGAAAATAAAATAAAGCAGGTCATCTTTAACCTACAGTGACGTGTGACTGTGTCACCAGAAGTTGTTAGCGCTCAGCAGTCTGCAGTTGCAGCTTGTGGTCAGAGTTGTTGCGCATTACTTTTATCATTATTATCTGTTATCATTATTCTCATTCAGAGTTTGTTTTGTACAATTCACCGAGGGCACGGGCAAAGAATGGGAATCTGGAGGGCCGAGAGA
The DNA here is from genome assembly GCA_901007745.1 of Hippocampus kuda. Classification (NCBI taxonomy): domain Eukaryota; kingdom Metazoa; phylum Chordata; class Actinopteri; order Syngnathiformes; family Syngnathidae; genus Hippocampus; species Hippocampus kuda. The sequence goes on from CAAKHF010002478.1 coordinate 15,301, forward strand.
AACATTTTAAAATGGTACGCATGAGCTACGATTGATAACAGGCTGCCTAAGTGTGTCGCATGCCTCAGTGTCAGGCTATTGCTCATCATGGCATGCATGTGTACGTGTGTGCGTGGGTGTGTATGCGCGCGTGCGCGGCAACGGGTCGATCGCGGGAGGTTGGTTGATTGAAAAGTAGATCTTCGGTGCAAAAAGTTTGGGCACCCCTGCCATAGTGGTTCCCGTGAGAAACGGGGGACAGATTCTGAAAGAATCTTTGAGTGAGTGAATTCTCAAATGCCGAAGCACAAATACGCGCAGAGTTCGCTCCACTGTATTCTGCTTTGTTTGACTGTGCTTTTTGCTTCCAGGCTGGCATTGGAAATGAGAATGTGTTCTCAATGTCCTTAATCTGGAGAAATAAAGGTTTAGATAGGAAAAAAAATACAAATAAAAAAATTTAACATGAACAAGTCGCAAACGGAGCGTATGGGGTGTGAAACCGCTCATAACTTCAATGAAAAAAGCTTTTCCTTCCTCAAAGCCCAGTCTGCCTGACTTAGTAATCATTTGAACAAATAAAAACCAATCAGTCAATCAAAATTGAGCTTTGTTGTAATCGCAGCATTTTGTTCTTGTCATGAGTCCCAGATCGAGAGCACAAGCATCAACAAACAAAAACTTTTATGCTGTTCAGGCTCCCAGTGATGCAGGCTACTCATTTAACAAGGCCTTTTGATTCTGCCAGATCGATGGGAATTGAATGAAATATTAATGAGGCACTGTGAAAGTCTTTCTATTGCCGTTGCAAAGATGGGGCGTTTGAATGATCAATGATCTGTCATCACAATTGACCTTGGCCTGAAACGGGGCAATGAAAAAACAGCACCACATCATTCCAAGACCACTGAGGTAAGGCGCTAAAGCAAACTGTTTATAGTGCTGTTGTATATCTGGCAGTCGGACAAATCTGCTAAAAAAAATAAAAAATCTGTTTCATTTACCGCTGCACCTGCTATACACCTCAGTTGACCTCCAGACGAGTCATTCGTCTCCCAAGACAAAATCACCCTGAGCCTGTCCCGTTCTCCCACGGGCGCACATCTGATGTTGGAGCCCAACACCCAGGCAGCCAATAAAAGTGATGAATGTGCCGCTGTCCTGGCAGCAGCTCGCCATACAGAAAAGAAGAACTTGGCAACACACACAGACTGCTCGGTGGACACGTGCACTGGACACACAAACGTTAGTGATCATCATCAATCCCAACAGTCTTCCTGAAGCTATTTTTGGGTGGTAACAAGAACTGCTGTACATTCTGTAAATTCCAAGTGCTGACTCCAAAAGTTATTTGCAGGGATTTTTACGGAGAAAAAAAACAAAACCTCCAGACCCATTTTTTTAAAACAGGGCAGGAAGGGCAAAAGTACTCAAGTAGAAGTATATTTAGATGTAAAACAAACAAACAAACAAACAAACAAAAAATGGTTAAAATAGAAGCACTGACACAACTTGCTTTGTGCTCAGAAACAGGTCAAATGTGTACACAAAAAACAAATGTGTGCTGACAAAATACTAAATTGTATAGTATATCATGCACATAAAATACTAACTTGTGCTAAATACTAAAATAGATATAACATTGGTACAAACTCTTAATTTGCACCCATGAAAAATGTATAATGTGCACAAAAAAAATACAAATGTGTGCCCAGCAAGTGGGGAACATGCATGCACAAAATACTAGTTATCTCCAAAGAAATACTGTAGGTGCACAAACTACAAACATTTGTGCTGAGAAAATCTTAATTTATGCCCTTAAAATCAGCATAGTGTTTGCACAAAATATCAAATTGTGTCTACAAAATAGGTAAACTGTGTGAACAAAATGAAAAGTATAACGTATACGTACAAATAATTAATTTCTGCCAGCAAAGAAGGTATAACATGGAGCCATTTCACGTCCGTAATATTTGGCCTGAAACAGAGTTAAGGAAGAAAGATGTCGGAGGAAATGTGCAACACATGGCTCATCTTTATCACCGTCTGCTCCTGCCCTCGGGCTTATTAACACTTTTCCTCATCCACCTGCTGATACTGTCGCTGATTATAATGTTTACATTCTGGCTAGTCTTGCATCTTGCGCTTGCAGAATATATCAAGGTTGTTTTCTGCTTTTGGGAGGAAACACCCATATGTGCTCGCCTCCTCCCCCATTATGAACTAGGCTATAGTTCCAAATTGGTACATCTGTAGTTTGTACAGATGGGTTTTTTTTTAAATGTATGAATAGCCATGCTTGCATGAAGAAATGGATTAATAATCCTGAATTCATGTTTGAGGATAAACGAAAAGTGTCATTTTTGTTCTACACCTCTCGTTCACCTGAGGAAACGTCATCAAATGTCAGTGTGAAAGATGTCCTTTCTTCTATTTTTATGGCTGTCAAATTTCAAAATGGGTCAAATTTGACCCAAATAGCACATAAGGGTTCAAATCCGACAACAAATCCCCATGACGACATCTGACGTGAATAATTCCACTCTTCCCCTCCGGACAAACAATGTCTCCAGCTGATATGGCACAAGTCTGGCCCTCATTATCTATGAGCCCTCCTAAGAGATATATATGGCATGTCAGTGCCGACGGGGGGAGTGCAGGAAGGCTTTCAGGATGGATTATTGACATCTTCTCCATCCCCTGGCCGTCCCTGTGGATGCTACGTGCCGATCCTCTGGGACAGGAGTGTGGTAGAGATTGATGAGGTAATTACGCAAAAGTCTGTCTCAACCGGCAGACAAAGCTGCCCGTCAAGATCATCGCACACAAACAGCTAATGACGAGCGCCGCAGTTGAAAAGGCCACAGACGCTCTCTCGATTTCTCTCTCGCTCTCATGACGACAGAGCCTGCATACGAAAATAACTAAATGATGATGATTCGTATCTCAGACTGTAATTACAAAAGTCTTTTATGGTGGAGAGGTGAGACGCCCAGGGCCTCCAGATGATGACTTTGCTTCAGAATCAGGTTCACGTGTACAAATTGCAGCGATGTGGAGGCAAACCGTTGGGGAGGGTGCTTTGAGATTGCAGACGGACAGCAATGGAGGTTGACAAGAAGTGTTTTGTTGTACCGCGTACCCGAAAAATCGCATATAAGCACATTAGGTCACGGATGGTCAAGTCAAGGTAAGTACAGTGGCGTCGTTCGATAAAGTGACCCAACGTCTGCGATACAAGCTGTCATTTTGTCTCGACTCAACTGCACTAACAATAAGCGGATATCAAACTGTTTTTCTAAAAAAGACTTGAAGATGTTTCTTGCCATTCCCAGTTGAGGTTTACTGTCAAACTAAACATCAAACATAAAGACAATTACAACTATTTAAAACAACCCAATAACTTTGCCTGAAGAATGTTCTTGTTAGCTCAATGCTAACACACAACAGAAAAGGCCATTGACAGGGTAACAGCCAGTTAGTGTTATCGCCCTGTATGCCAGCGGTCCCCAAAAACCAGTGTGCGGCCAGCTACCAGTCCATGGGATGTTTGGCCCCATGCCGCACAGAGATACCCTCATATGCACCGCCATCAACCCTCCATCGCACCGGCAATTACCTTCGGAAGGTGGATATACGTCAGCTCCTCCCACTCTGCAATTATCCGCCAACAAGAGCAAATCCTTACACCAGGCCCCACCGCCATTGGCGATTATCTTCTGAAGTGCATGTGTACCACCCCCGCCCATCGGCGAATGGATGCGAAAATCATGTACTTGTATGGATCGGTCCATGACGGAAAATAGGCTGCAGAAAAAAAGTCTGCAGACCATTGCTTTAAGCAATGGATATTTGAAGACAGATGATGGAGCAATATATACTCACAGGCATATAAAGTCAAACCTCGGTTTTCGAACGTCTCGGTTCTCGACCAATTCGGTTTTCGACCAAAAATTTCGAGTTTTTTATGCCTCAGATGACGAAGAAATTTCAGTTCTTGAACAAACTGAGTGCACTTGAATGCACCACTTGACTCCTCTCACCTTCCTTACACGTGGAAATGACGCTTCCTCGGGTAGACGAGGAAGTGACGCTTCCTCGTGTCGCTTTCCATTGTGAGCAGACGTGTTCAATAAACTTTTTTTTTTAAAAGAGTGTGGTTTCGGTTTTCGAACAATTCGGTTTTCAAACAGGCTTCTGGAACGGATTATGGACAAAAACCGAGGTTTGACTGTACTATATTTCCTCTGCGAAAAGCGGCTAGTCTGATTGCAGCGTGTTGAGTCACTTTCATCATTTGGGTCTGTATGACTATATTACACTGTGTCTGGTTGACCAAGGCAGGCACACCAGAAGAGGAGCAGCACAATGAGTTGAATTTTAGCTTTAAATCATGTACAAGCTGTGTGATCCTTTGTATTCTATTCAATTGTCATTATTGCTTTTATAACGTAATATTGTGTGCTTGATTCTTTATTAACCCTTTCATGCAAGAATAATGATAACTTGCAACTTGATAACATGGTAGGCTGTCCACTGTCCCTGAAAGGGTTAATTTTTTTTATTTTATTTTATTTTTTGGAAGGCTGGAACAGATTAATGGCATTTCCATTCGTTTCAATAGGGAAAGATAATTTGAGTCAGAGGGCAAAGTTAACTTGCATCTCAAGGCACCAGTGTACATTTTCCTTACACAACGTCATTTCACAACAGTTGCTTTTACGAGGCCTATTTCCCCAAGAGTTTATTTGTAGCGTAACATGTATTCGCTTGATTCTGTCATTCATTTCCATTTTTATCCACAGAGCCTTTGTAATTCTATTTTCTGGATCAAAGCACGCTGTCTCATGACAAGCCTTCAGGGAACGAGATGCTCTTAAAATAGCAGACAGGTACAAAAAGCGCACCTTCAGGAAAAACAAACAGGATCAAATACTCTGAAGGACTGTATAATTACTCAAGCCTTTTCTTTCCTTTATCCAGTCACGTGTGAGGCTCACAGGGTTGAGTGAACATGCCGGCCGTCCATTCACATTCGATAGTGCTCATTAATGTCATGGGTGAGCTGGCAGGGAACACATACTGTGCAAACAAACAACCATTCACATTTGCATTCACAACAACGGACTATTTGGAGCCAGGGTGTCCAAACGTATTCTTCCCATTCCTCAGCTGAATCCCATCTCCTCAATCGGAACCAAACCAAAAGCGTGACAATACTTCAGGATCATTCATGTGATATGGTCACAAATTGGACCTTGACACTAAGCAGAAAGTGGAGGAAACTGTATGATCATTATTCTCCACAGAAATTCTATTAATATTTAAAGTGTCATTTTACTTCTGTCACTGCAAGTTATTGATAGTAGTAGTGGCAGTTCCCCATCATTCGCGTCCCCCAGTTTTTTAACAGCCACACTTCTAACATGGCCATGTCAAATGTTTAAGTATTTTTCACAGGCTGCTAAAAACAGTTTAGCGTCTTAAACAAACCTTGGAGCATGTGTTTGGAATGTGGGAAGAAACTGAGTTCTCGGAGAAAATCCATGCCACGGGTCGCCTTTTTAATGGGATAAATTTCTAGTTTTACGTTGATAAATTTCACTTTTCAATGTGAAACGTTTTCTGATATGATGTGAAACGTTTGACTTCTGCATTCTTAAAAACAAAATGAAACATTTCCAGACGGTCCATGTCACTAGCGAAATCATGTTTGTGCCTTACAAATCAAAGTTACTACCTACGTAACTATTATATAACTACATTTGAACTTGATCATCTATTACGATACATAAAATTATCATGATAAAGGGCTCCGGCTTTCCTGTGTGGACTTTGCAAGTTCTCCCCATGCCTGCGTGGGTTTTCTCCGGGTACTTCGGTTTCCTCCCATATTCCAAAAATATGCAACACTCTTAATTGTCCCTAGGTGTGAGTGTGAGCATGGATGGTTGTTCGTCTCTGTGTGCCCTGCGATTGGCTGGCAACCGGTTCAAGGTGTCCCCCGCCTACTGCCCGAAAACAGCTGGGATTGGCTCCAGCACCTCCCGCGACCCTTGTGAGGATAAAGCGGATCGGAAAATGGATGGCTGGGTCTCATGATAAAACATGAAATGCATTACGTAATAACCTGATCCTGAACTTTTTTTTTCTGATGTGGCCAGAAATAGGCTTCCGTGGGCTTCCAGTTGAGGGATATAAACGTCCATGGTAATGAGGTAATGTGAGCACCTCACTTCTAGTTAAATTTTGGATCAGAACAAAAAAATTAATGAAATAAAATTAAATTCAACCAGGTGACTTGGCAAACAGTGAGGCACTTGTACTGTATGTCAAGGTAAAATGTTACTTGTATGAAAGTTTGAATTACGCTAAAATATATTTATATAAAGTCAATCCTTTACTTGCAATAAAAGAGTGACAATTGAGACAATTCTCGTAATTTTGCAGCCTGACTACCCCCTTATCTACCATTCTGCCCTTCAAGAGCGTAAATACAACTAAAAATTGACTGAAAGAGGAGCAACAGTCAGTACAAAAAGTCCTGAAGAGGGCCACAGTGAGCCAGTGACGAATCCTCTCCTGCTACATCAAGCCCAGCGGCCTCATCCTCAAAGAGAATCCAAGGAAACGTGACTTCTCTATGAGCACTTGTGACAGTTCCCAAGCTGTCCCGGGGATCAGGAGAGCGTGCGTGCATGCGTGGTATCAGCATGACAACAACAGAATCTTACAGCGTCATGTCAACAGATCAGAGGATTAGGCCTACACACTACTTGTGGGGGGCTCAACCAGCCTGGTTGTCACTAAAGGAAAGTGTTTGGAGACGAGGCAGGGTCAGCCGGGGCGGCATTCTGGTATATGGCAACATTGTCACCACATTGCCAAGCGGGTGTGCGCAAACGAGTAGTGGGAGAGCTTGTTGTACGTTAGGGGAGATGATCAGCTGCTTACTGCGTCACATGACCCACTTGCTGTCCTCACGGGCAGGATTAGAAGATGCTCTGTGCTTCCATAGAAAGGTTAAGACTTCTGGCACACTAGGTGGTCTATCTTGTCCACCTAACTGGGAGAAAAATAGAAGTGGACATGCTAAAAGGGAGGGAGACAAAATGGGGTGGGGGGAGAACCAAGTCATCTGTTATATCCCACCCCCCGGCCGTTCCCAGTGATGTCATACATTAGAGGAGATTAGGATTGCAACAGATGTAGTACAACTAGCCGCCTTTGGCTGCCATTGTACTTTGTACATGATTTCATTTATGAGCATCCAAATTACATTGCCTGTGCAACCGCTTTCCCAAGGGGCTTACACAAAGATAGTTCATACGCAGCTTTACAGCCACTTCACAAAAAGAAAAAGGAAAACAAATGTAGCCTGGAGCAATGGGTGATGACTGAAATGGGGAGACAGCCTCTGAGAATAAACCAGTGCAAAAAAACAAAAGTTGCCACGAAAATGTTCCAAATGACCATACTCTTTGACATTGCTCTAACTTTATGTCACTTCGACTGTTGTGGTTGTGACATGTCTAATTGAGTTGAACAAGCTAGCTCTTATAAGCATTGTAGGAGTACCTTTTTTTGTTCTTATTTTATTTCACTAATGCTAAATTTGTTTACTGTATTTAGTGACAGAGGCATTAGGAGAATATTGATTAATTGGTTGATTGACTGATTCGTACGAGGCAGGGACAGTCAAGGGTTTTATTGATCAATGAATATTCCATTGTAAGGAGAAGATTGTGTCGGGTCATAAAAACAGTGGGGGGGGGGTGGCATCTGTCTTTGGACAAGATGTATTGTTTGCAGAAACAAAGAGCAACAAATGTGAGCAGATGTGACACACCGGATGGCAGCAAAGGAGACGGCAAAGAAGAGGGACGCAAGAAGACTATCTTGAGTCTTCGCCAGGACCTGAACCTGCTGCAGACTCTTTTCTCGACACTGTCACTGTTTGGCTTTTACTATTGCCTGTTTATATTTTTTGTAATTGCTATGTTCGTCTTTTTGCTTTATTAACTTCTGCAGAAGACATACAGTAACTAGAGAGAGAGAGAGGCATCAGGAATTACTTACAAAATTGCTTACTGTTAAAAAAAAACACTAAAAGAGGTTAGGTGATTTTTTTCAGTTATCATTAGCTAAATTAGCATAAGTTATGGAAGCCCATTGTTTTGATGGCATAAAAGTTGAGCTAACGCTAGCTAGCGCTTGATCAACATCATGTGACATGAAACTTTAGGTTTTACAAGCACCGTATAAGTTAATAAAAGAGTAAAACTATTTCATGGAGAGATTATTTTGTATTGTTTTTTTTTTAAACACAACCATTAATACTTATACTTAAGTACAGAGTGTGAGTACTTTTGCCACTTGCACTGCAAGTCGGGTAGGAACCATACAGTGCCAAAACGGCAAAGGTTGACAGTTGAAACAGATGAAAATCACAAGGAAGGCACATCATGCCAATCCAGAAAAAGTGCTTTCATCCCCAGGAAACAAAACATATGAACGCCTGATGAAATGAATTGTAAAATACATTTTGGAATAAGCAATGTGTCCCGCACACTAGTCTGGTTGCATATTTAATAAATGCACCTTCAAAGACCTAATTTCAAGTACCTGAAACACTGCACAGCATTTGTTGTCTTTCACCACTCCCTAAAATTAGACTTGATCGTGAAGTATGATGATTTAAATTCTTTAGAAATGTTATATTTCCGCCATCATTCATTTTCCTGAAACAAAACAAAAGCAATTCAGTTTTGAATTCAACCTGGAGTTCTGCCACATCTGGGAAATTTGGAATATTCCACCAGTGACACGGTTCACAGGAATTTGCACAAATCAGATCCTCTGTAGGCCATGAAAAGGCCAAAAGTAAGTTCACTTGTTTATTTTTCTGTGTAGTTTCAACTGGGGTGGTTAAAATCTCAGCACAGGCCTGTTACCAAAATAGTTTTTGATGTTATATGTTCATTAAATTTTTTTTTGAATCACTCTAATTTGTTTGGTGTCATCATGCTTTTAGTTTAATTGTCACGTGACTACAATGTTTTGACAAAATCTAGACTAAAGACTCAATCTTGTGACTTTCATTCCACTCACATGACCAGTTTCAGCACAATGGACCAATGACTTGTCATGACCAATGAAAATGTCAGTTAACCGAAATGGGGCAATACATAATTTGAGTAGTTCAAAACTCTGTGTGTATTATCAGATTTAGAGTTGATTTTAAAAATGTGAAATGTATTTTTATTTTTGGAAGAATTACAAGAAGCAAATGTCACCGATTCAGTGGAAAAGACTTTTTATGTACAGTCGGTTGGAAAGAGGGCCTCGAAATAAAAGGTGTTGCATACAGAGCGACACATAGATTGAAGGCAAGATGAAGAGCATCAAGGGGGACTTACAAGGTACAGCTCGGAGGAAAAGGTTCTCTCGGATGACCTGCTGAAGTGTACTGTCCACCGAGCCGGGTGTGAAGCACTTACTCAGATACAACCTGAGATCCTTGCACAACGTGGCGCCTGAGGGAAGGGCAAAGAAAACAAGCATGGTGTCAAGAAAAAGAGAAGAGGTAGCACACACGTAGAAAAAAAAATCACAACCAGAGTGATGAGATGTGTCTTTGGCTAAGAAGACGACCAAATTGGTGTGCGCTGCCGCAACACTTTTCACGACGCTCGGCTTAATTTAGCACTTTAGTGCCTTGACTGGTGTATTCACACACAGCCATCTCGCTCTTTACCACCTCGCATTGCACCTGAGAATCGCATGCGTTTTCCTTGCTCCCTCATGCATACCAAACAATCTCCTCAAGTTAATTGCCGCAGACTTCACAACTGAGGCTTTCACCGGGGGAGGTAGAGCCAATCACCTACGCCTGCAATTCATCTCTCTGATCACTTTCTATCATCTCAAGCGCTTTACACGCTCTGTTGACAGGCCACTTGGCGTTATTGATGGACTGAGCGCATCTCCGAGCCTGTCAGTCACACTGACAGACGACGCTTGCCCTGCAGGCTGCCGCTGCGTCTTGCCGTCTGCTTTTGGTGGTGGCAGACGGAATTCACTGAGCTATTAAAAGAAATGTCAGAGTGCTATATGCTTCGAAGTTGAGGAAGTCATCTGCATGCATGTGAGTGCATGTTTGTATGTGCGTGTGTGTGTGTGTGTGTGTGTGTGCATGCGCGCCAAAAGCAACTTTAATGACTCAATAGCGTTTGTTTAA
>CAAKHF010002480.1:9582-25207 GCA_901007745.1 Hippocampus kuda
ACGTCATGTCACGCCATTACGCAGGGTACAGCCTGAATTGGTTGCCAGCCAATCGCAGGCCACACACATAGACAAACAACCATTCTCACTCACAAGAACATTGATCGGCAATTTAGAATGTTTCATTAACCTACCATGCATGTTTTTGGAATGTGGGAGGAAATCTGAGTACCCGGAAAAAACCCACACAGGCACTGGAGGAACTATGACTCAAGTCGATTGTGGCTCTTTGCATTTTTGCACACCACTGTGGGACAGTATTACTGGACTGATCATTGTAGCCTCAGCTCTCTACAGACCAGAACAATTGTCGTTACTGCTCAAAAGTAATGTTTCTTAGACACTGGTTCAGTGGTGGTTGAGCAATATTTATTCCAGTATAGTGCTGCCTCTATTTCCACCTTTGTACACGCCACACCCTCCCCAGAATTGTGACATGAACACACCTGACTCATTGTTGTATTTGAGTAGCACCATCAGACCAGCTGGGATTAATGAGTGACCCAACATTGAAACCAGTACACAATGAAACCAAAACGCTGTGTTTCTCGCAAGCTCTTTGCAGGGGACTAAACATCCCCACTGGCTCAAATTCACTCATATTTTTTTCAGAACCACAGTGGCATAGAGTACTCCCAGATGAGAGGTTTAACTACTGTGGGATTCCTCCGGATACTCTGACCTTCAAAACATATTATGTGAAATGAACTAAAGATTCAAAATTGTCCATAGATTTGAATGTGAATGTGAATGTTTTAATTATAGTTGCCCTGCGATTGGCTGGCGAGCAATCCGGGGTGTATCCCACCTCTTGCCCAACGTCAACTGGGAAAGCATCCATCTCTCACCAAGCAAAGAGAATGAAGATGCATATTTTACTTTGTCAATGTACAACAGTTGCAACACTCACTTGCGGTTGATCCATCAGGCGCAGCATGTCAAATGCTTCACAGGACAGCATGTCGCCAATAAACACCCCGCCTCCCTGCTGTAATTACCTGACTTGTCACTTCACTCCCTTTGTATGGCAACTCCCTTTGTCATTGCTATTGCGCTACAATGTGAACATGTCATAAACAATGTCAGCGTGTACATGTATCCAATTCAGAGATTTTTTTTTTAAATCATCTGTCACTGTACCTCTAAACATAATCTCAGTCCTGAAAGTGCCGTCCTGTTTGTAGAGATAAGGGTGTTTGAGTTTTGATTTTGCTGAATTGTGGTTTCCTCCACAGAATGTGAGGACAAGTTTAACTCCTGTCAGCTTTTGTGTGAGCTTGTGCCACGCGCTGCTGACTTTGACAGAATTGAAGCTGCGACCAGGTTTTTAAAGACAAGCTGTCGACAGCCATAACCTTGAGGATGTTTGTTAGCCTGTGTGTATGCTGTATGGATTTACATGCTGTTACTTTAGGGGTGTAGCCAGAAAATTTTCAGCGGGGTGCACAGGGTCAAGGCCACACCTGACCACCATTTAGCTCCGTCCCTGGGTTGTGTGATTTGGGCCTCTGGTTTGAAATTACAGGAGATAAACAGAAAAAAAAAGCATCAGTGCGAACTAGAAATTGTTGAAAAAATGCTGTCACGAACCAAAATGCCGTAATGCTGGTTGATCCGTTACAGCAAAAATGTAGCAATCCTCTAATACAGGCAATTGCAATTATGCCACCGAGTGGTTGTGGGTAGTGTAGGGATGTGCATGATATTCGAACTGCGTTTGGGTTGAGAAAAACAGCTCCCCCATCTGAAAAGAACTACATTTGAGAAAACACTTTTACTGGTTGTTCAATCATTTCTCATCAAGCATTTCTTTTTTCTTTCAAAACTTACATAGTAATTACAGCCTCCTTGGCAATCTTAACTCATATTCCACAAAGGCAATATTAATCAGAAGGCTGTGTTTAGACTAGTAGGGCTGCATAGAACTCATTATTGTCAAGAACATTTCTGGTTTAACTTCCCCTTTAATTTTTAAACTGCGTATAATGTGACAGTAGCTTACAATAATGTTAAATGTATAGGAACAAAACATCTGTCTTGTTTTTGATGAACACCCGGGCTTGCTGCGCTACTATATCGTTCAGTAATATGTTTTCGGTGGGACTTGAAAGCGTTCAAGAGCCATTGATCCACAGCTTGTCCAGTATTTTAATGTTTAGAATGTCCCGTACACAAAGGTGCTTCCCCCCCCACCCCCTATTTCTTTGACATTTGCGTGACATTTAAGTGAACACATTGTAAACAACAGCATGAAAATGACTACAATTAACATGGGTATACTGTGGGACTCGTTTTACACAATTCCAAAACATCTGAAGTGAAGACTTGGTTTAATATGCATGTACCGTCGGTGTTTGTTTGGTCAAATCCGCAAGAAATTAATGTAAATCGATGTGATGGAATCTTGTTTGTGTGTGTGTTTGCGTGAGAGATTGTATATTTTCACACTTTCAGCCGATGTTGCAGCTGTCTCTGTAGCAAACCCTCATTAGCATAAAGATAATGAGAGCAAAAATGATGTTTTCAAACAGCCAAAACAAAATGTTTGGATGTTAATAGAAAGTAATCGTGTATGCATTCCATGTTAATTGGGTATTATTATTATTTTTTTTAATGTCAGAAATGTGTAGAATAACTGTGACACACTCTCTCTCTCAATCAAGTCCACCTGCTACCAAAACTTTACATGACTGAAGCGAAGTGAAAACGCCGGCCTCTAGAAGTCAATGCAGATACATTGAAGTGTTTGTGAGTTACTCCAACAGTTGACAACGATGAGCTCATTTGGTCTCTTTTTTTTTTTTTCAGAATATCTCTGATGCTTTGAACACAGGGTTAGAAGGCTAAAATGTTTCAAACCAGTCTGTTTTTTCTTCCAGGTGGTGTCTGCTGCCAGTTGCAAATTTCTATTCCTGCAAGCACAAAGCGTAATGTGGATGCAATCCTTCCTCCAGCTTTGATGAAGGGACCCGAATTGACTCTAAAGGTCTGTTGTGGATATAAAACACTAATAGACAGGCAAGTGCTTTTAGACATACACGGCATTGAATCCAATTCCCACGGTAAAGACTCTCAAGTGACCTGGGAGACCTCCAGGTTAACATCCAAAGTCACCTCCGCTAGAATCCCTCCACTTGGCGCTCCCAACAGCGGTAGCTGTCAGTGAAGGTGACATGACTTGAAAGGCTTCTTAAGTGGATTCTTTTTCCTCTGTGGTGGTGGCGGCCTTATTCATCAGGCTGGGAGTGGCGGCAAGATGCCCGAATTGGACGATATTCCCCCCCCGAGGGGACCGAGAGGCAATGAAATGGGCCTCCATAGTCCCGCTGACCCAATTCAGATTCAGCACGGTATCCTGGAGGAACAAGTGGAGCTGTGGTGGTTCCGAGAACCCGGAAAGTCTCTGCTGTGCTATTCCATCGCTGTGTTGCTCATCGTGGGCTGCGGGCTCGGAGGTGTCGGCCTCCTCTCCACCACCACCAGCGTTTCAAGCGAATGGCGGCTGGGTGCGGGCACAGCCCTTTGCCTGCTCGCTTTGGGGGTTTTGCTCAAACAGCTGCTCAGCTCAGCCGTGCAGGACATGAATTGCATTCGAAGCCGACAGCAGATTGACATGCTAAAAAGTGGAGGATTATCGGATTTCCTGGTGGTTTTGATCGCTGGAGTGTCCCTGCTCATTTGTGGAGGGGTTCTACTGCATCTGGCCCTTTTGAACCACATGCCCAAACCTGGCCAAGCATTGAATGACATGTACATATCTGGTGTGGTGTTGCTGACCGGAGGAGGGGCTGCAGTTCTGGGCGTTGGATTTTACTCTCTTGTGGTCATCCTGCTTGAGAGAACCCGGCACGGACGAAGGGTTGTGGACAGGATTTTGAACATCTTCACCATCTCTGGACACATGGACCACCGGGCTCGTCGAGAAACTACCTCCAGTCTGGCTAATCTCATATGAAATTAAACAGCATGCTTGCGGCCATCTTTTGGGTTCCAGCTCCTAATTTCTGTATATTAAACTGACTTCCAATTTTTTCTGGGGACAAAAATGACGCGAAGATGGCACGTCTTTTCCAAATTGTCATTTTGCTCCATTTTTTTTTTTTTCAGGAGCGTAGTCAAACTTTTATGTATAAAAACTGCACTAAAAAAGACAAACTAGCTAAAAGCTAAAGCTAAAAAACGACAACACTGACTGTCCCACTATAGTTTTGGCACAGGTAACAACTAGAAAGCCGTACACTGCCGCCTTTAAAAGCTGAAATCAGCACATTCTGTGACAACTTTTCAGCATTCTTTCTAGAAAAAACAAGCCCCAAAAAAAACGACAAAAAAGCCAAACATTTTCTTTGCAATATATTTCATGAACCCCCACTACTCTAAACATGCTAATACGATTAGTAGTGAGTTTGTGCAATATGATCCACATGTTTTTACCTCACTTACGCTTGACTGAAAATGACATCGCAGTCTCTAAGGCTTGGAATGTCACGTGACCAAACCCAGAAAACAGATGAGCGGTGGTGGCAGTCATTCCCTGAGCCCTTCGGCACTGTGATGTCATTTTCAGTCGACAGCAAATGGCAGTCCAAGGCAAAATGGAAGCCCCCCTGATATGGATAAAAAGGGGTGGATTTCGCTGCTTTATTCATATTCCACAATCGCAATACAGTATTCATCCGAACGCTATGTTTAGACTAATGGGGACGCACAGAACATCTCTTTTTAAAGAACATTTTTGACTTGACATCCTAAAGAAAATCGGTGGGGAAAAAAAGTACAAAGCATGAACTGGTCACCAGTCAGTCGCGGGGTACATATAGAGACAAACAGCCTTTCACGCCGTCACTGGGTTGGAACCGATCCCATGCTGACCACACACAAGTCAGACGACTCTGCATAATAAGTCAATTGAATTGTCTTGTGTAAAATCATGAGTGAATTGCTGTTAAGACTTTGCAGTGCAACTCATGCAGAAACAAAAAGGAGGTGAGGTCTATTCATATGCTAAAGAGACATTTAGGCTGCACTTCTGACCACCGAGCCTGTTTTTTTTTTTTTTTTTGTGCCTCAGGACACCAGCGACTTACTAAAGACGGCTTAGAATGGTTGAATTAGTTACAAGAAATCCAATCATTGGTTCCACAAAAAGACAAAAAAAATTTTTTTTCACCTTCATAATGGCCACATAAATGGAAGTAAATTGAAAAATAACATGAATGAGTTTGAGTCTAACAATAAATCATGCTGCTTTTTTTTACTCTGTTTCAAACATGACAGTAATGTATGTCAACTGCCATCATGATTGTTCCAGAATTCTCACTTTTTCTGCACTTTTAATGTATGCTTTATGATATGAACTGTTTTTTGTGTGTGAATTAATGTGATTGTTGCAATCATGTTTTCTTTATCCCCACTTTATTATTTAATTGTATGATAAAACATGAAGTCACATTTATTAGTTATCATAACGGTCGTGGCAATGATCCATTGCTGTCAAGACAAAAGCTATCTTGACATCAAATGTTGATGGCAATAAATAAAAAAACACAATCAAAAACAGAAGTACAGTAGCAACAAAATAAAAACAATAAACATGTGAAATAGGTCGTCCATAAAAGGGGACATAGTACAGAAAACATTGACTTTGACATTGCAACTACAGCTGCAAGGCCAAGACCTTATCAGTCTCAGGCTCACGGGCGTAAGGAGAGGAAGATAGGGAGATAGGGCTCATGTCCATGTAGGTTTTTTTTTTCATCCAAGGGAAAGTCCAGATAGCAATTGTTTTGATCACAGACCATCCACAATTTCAGACAGCCGTGATTGTCTTTTAGCATGTGACTCTCCATAGCGTCAATCTGCTGAATTCTTGATCAATCAGTCAATCAATTTTTAAACCTTTTAACTCAGGTTAGGATATCAAACTGGTTTTAATCTAGTTTTCTGTTACTGGATTAAAACCATCCTGATATCCTAACCTGAGCTAAAAGGCCTACTTTAAAACCTTAGCCATACTTTTGGGTTAGCATGGCTCAGTCGTAGAGTGGCCGCTTCCCAACCAAGAGGTTGATGTTTCAATCCATGGCCATTGGAACCATGTTGAAGTCTGCTTGCTCCTGATGCTGTGTCATCAGTAGGTGAAGTGCTTTGAGAGCTACAAATGACAGCCCATTAAGTGCTTCTTGTTGGCGGTGACTCTCCAAACTGCTGCAGCCCATTTACTTTGAAACGCAAACCCTCGTTGAAAACTGTATTTTGAAATTAGAACCCTATTTTCAAACCATACATTGAAACCTTAACCCATGTTAGAAACCCCATTTAGAAACCCTAAGCCTAGTTCAAAACCGTATTTTGGAACCCTAACTCTAGTTTCAGAGCCTAATTTGAAACCATGTGTGGGCATGGCGGATTGGAGTTGTCCCAATTTGATGTCCCCTTCCTCATGCCCGTAAATACACAATTGGGGTGATGTGCTGTGGCTGAGACCCTCTCACCCCGTCAACCGAGTGGTAATGGTTTTCATAAACACAGTAAATTCACATAAATTATAATAATTCATTTGCTACAGCTCTGGTATTATATCTCATTAGATTGTACCAGGTGTACTTGATGTGGTTGGTTGAGTGCTTGCCAAAAGCCTTTGAAAGCACCCCTCACATTTCTGCACAATGTAGTTTGAGTTTTTGTGTGAGTGAAGCCTTTATCAGTCCATGCATATGCTGCTGCAACACAAAAGGAGTCACACAGTGAGCTATTGTTATAGCCAAAAAAAAAAAAAGAAAAAGAAAAATAAATCGAGGTCCAGAGCACAAGGCGGTGGCCTGCGAGGCCTGGCACAGGTTAGCACCAAGATCTTTGTTACACACACACACACACACACACACACACACACACACACACACACACACACACACACACACACACACACACACACACACACACACACACAAGGGACAGAAGTAGGGTTCAATCTTTTTTATTAGCCCAAAGCAACAGACAAACTGGACACCATCTGCCTTTGCCTGACCTGCGCATACAGCATGGGTTCAGTTCCCACTCAGTGATGTGAATAGTTATTTGTTTCTATATTTTCACTGCGACTGACTGGCGACCAGTCCAGAACCGTGCGCAGTCTGTCTTTCGCCTCAAGTCTGCTGGTAGTTTAATTGCTTTTAATAAAAAATAATGTAAACACACACTGAGTGACCGGTCATGTATGCAGTGCATTTGCCTAGTTGTGTAAGATTCCATCGCGTGACGAATTGGTTTTTATCCTGACATGAAAAAAAACAAAGAACAAAAACACATACATATAACACATATAATATTTCTTTCAAATTTGGTACTTTTCAAAAAGGACAACCTTATTAACTAGCTAAGAAATGCTACAAATCCTTCAAAAGCTGCAATTATCCCATAGTTAACAATACTGAAATCATATTAGTCTTGCCAAATAGTAAGATGTGAACATGTTGTACTTCACTTGTCTTCAATCCTCATCCGAGTATAGTTCAAATGAGTGTTGATGTTTACTGGAATGTGATCAACTCAATTTTGTTCAATGCAAACTCAAAAAAACATTTTATTTTGGTTTTAGCCAATTATACATGACAAATGGCGCCTGAATTGTAACAAGGTGGTGTTTGGAATATCATCAGTTATGTGGGGTCATGGTACATAAGCTATAAAACAGAACAGGTAGGTGTTGCTTCACATTTTCTCTGGTAACAAGTGAATCTGGCAGGATTGATTTTTCACAGGTATATATGATAAGATTGAAAAAAAAATGTCACTGCTTACTATACCAAAACCACAAAGTGCTCACGTTTTACTAACTATTAAAACAAATCCATTAAATAATTTTTTTTGTCAACTTGCTGGCCAGATATTTCAACGACCGCTACTTAACTTTATTTTTGAGGATTTGTGTAGTTGGATGAAACCTGGGAAATATTTTTGAATGTACAAAATATTTATTTCAAATATATGTCATTGCTTGAGGGCGGCGGCCCGGTGGTCCAGTTGTTAGCGCGTCGACCTCACAGTGCAGAGGTCGTGGGTTCGATCCCTGTGTGGAGTTTGCATGTTCTTCCCATGCCCGCGTGGATTTTCTCCGGGTACTCCGGTTTCCTCCCACATTCCGAAAACATGCATGGCAAGCTGACTGAACACTCAAAATTGTCCCTAGGTGTGATTGTGAGTGCGGATGGTTGTTCGTCTCTGTGTGCCCTGCGATTGGCTGGCAACCGGTTCAGGATGTCCCCCGCCTACTGCCCGAAGACGGCTGGGATCGGCTCCAGCACACCCGCAACCCTTGTGAGGATAAAGTGGATCAGAAAATGGATGGATGTCATTGCTTGATATGCCAGCCAAGTGAATGACACATAAATGACAACCAATAACAGAAATCATAAGTTTGGAAGAAGTTCGGCTGACTAGTTGAGAGTTTTGTATTAAACCTTTTATGCACCCTGTAACCTGATAACATGATAAGCTGTCCACTGTAGTAACCACTGTCCCTGAAAGGGCTAAACATAATCTCACTCAGCTACTGAGCTAATGTGCGGTTCAAAGTAACAATACGTCCACAACAACACTGTACTCCAAAACTTTTTAGAAAAGTTATGCAAAGACAAATGCATAAACATTCATTCATTCATTATCCGAACCGCTTTATCCTCACTCGGGTCGCAGTGGGTGCTGGAGCCTATCCCAGCTGTCTTTGGGCAGTAGGTGGTGGACACCCTGAATCGGTTGCCAGCCAATCGCAGGGCATACAGAGACGAACAACCATCCACATTCACACCTAGGGACAATTGAGAGTGTTCAATCAGCCTGCCATGCATGTTTTTGGAATGTGGGAGGAAACCGGAGTACCCAGAGAAAACCCACGCAGGCACGGGGAGAACATGCAAACTCCACTCGGGGAGGCCGGAGTTGGAATTGAACCCGGTACCTCTGCACTATGAAGCCAACGTGCTAACCACTGGACTACCGGGCCGCCCCATGCATAAACATAGCTGCGGAGCTGGACATGCCTGCTTTTGGCTCTGTTAACTACATATTTTTTTGCACAAGGTACAAGTGTGTCCGTATAAACAGCACATGCAAAAAAGATCACTGCATTTTTGCATCCAACTCCCTCTTTCAGACACTTCAAAGCTACAAGTTGATTTTGAGCACAAGGACAAGGTTACAGCCTCTGTGGGGCCATCGGTGGTGTAATATTACCCTGCCACAGTCTCAGGCAATAGTGTCACTTATTAATCATTGACCCATCAGCTGGTGTTAGGTTCACTTGACTAAGGATCATGTTCGCAGTGCTGGGGGTGATGATCCATCAAACAATTTTATTTTTGGCAATCAACATAGATTACAGAGGTGCCCCAGAGAGTATAATAGAAATTTACTGGATGCACAAAAAAGTAGTTTCACAATTTAAACACAACCAGATTACAAAATGCTAAAAGTTGCCAAAATGACGAAATAAATAATGCAATGTGTTGACCTACTGGCTGACATTGGTCTATTGTTGTTACTCATCAAAGTGGCTGAGCTGAAAGGGGAAAAAAAAAAGTTCAATATAATGGAATGCCATACAGTTAAAAATTTAAAAGGTGATTTTTTTTGGGGTGGGGGGGGGAATTATGAATTACATATGAATAATGAATTAGATAAAAAGGAAAAAAAAACACCACCCCACACACACATAGTAAGAGGCTGAGAGACATAAGCCCAGGGGAGGAAGACACAGAGAGCCATTCGTCCAGCAGCATCTTCGCCCTTTAGTTTGTCCGGAGCTGGTAATCTGCCAAGAGATGTAACAGCAAAGCATTAACACAGAGCTTTTGTCCCCATCATCACTCCTGCGCATCCCTTCATTGGCAACATTACGTCCTTAAACAAGATTTACACCCATACGGACTGAAGTGTTCGCTCACTAAATCAAATATTCGAAAATTACCCTCCATAGGCAAAGATGGAAGGAAACAAATTTGTGACACAGGTTCATTAGAAACACTGAATAAGTCTGCCATGTAATGGTATCATTCAACCATCCATTCATCCATCTACCAATTTTCTGATCCACTTATCCTCACATCCTCACAAGGGTCGCGGGGCCTGCTGGAGCCTATCCTAGCTGTATTCAGGCAGTAGATGCGAGACACGTTGAACTGGTCGCCAGCGATTCGCAGGGCACATATAGATGAACTACCATCCACGTTCATACTCACACTTGGGACAATTTAGAGTGTTCCATTAACCTGCCGTGCATGTTTTTGGAATGTGGGAGGAAACTGGAGTACCAAGAGAAAACCCACGCTGGCACGAGGAGAACATGCAAACTCCACACAGCCGGAATCAAACGATGCACCTCTGCATTGTGAGGCCGATGCACTAGCCAGTCGACCAGCGGGTCACCATAAATGCACAGGACAGTATAGGTTTTGTGCGATTGAAACACCTATGTGCATTCAACTCTAGTCTGGTCATGGTTTTCGTTGAGTAGTTCCAACAGTGCCTGTAATTTGGCTAATTTGAACTTCAACAAACTCACATGACCGGTAATCAAATACTGTGTTGAGTGGACTTTCATGGACACCATCTCCCACAATCCCTGCTCATCTATCCTAGGTTTTAAATAGCACACAAATAATGAACAAATAATTAAGCAACATTCTGACTGTAACTCTCAATGTCAAGTTTAGGTTTTTTTTTTTTTGTTTTGCAAATGACTGATGACAGGGCTAGGCGATAACACCAATAAGTCGATCAGTACAGTCGAGAAAATGTTGGATAGAAAAAAAAAATCAGGAAGCAAACTGATAGCCTGGCATCCCTCGTGCTTTAGGCAGACGCCACAGCACAGTGATTTGAGCCGCAATTACAAGCACGAAGAGTGCTTGAGTCATAAGTATGTCGAATGAAAGTGTGTCTTAACTTTCAAAAGTCGTCGCAAAACATTCAAAGGTCGTCGCAGCTCAACTCATGCAATAAGATCACAGTGTGCTGACTAACTGTCATGATTGTTCTGTTTATGACCAACAGGTGGCATTGGAGAGCTTCTCCTACAGCATCACACCTGTTTGTCATCATGTCATTAGTTCTTTTCTTTCAAAAGGACTGCCACGCCGACCACTTGGGGTCGGACCATTGCATTGCCATCATCTTGTTTGTGCGTCTGCCATCAGTTTTTTGTTTGCTTGTTTTGGATTTAGTATTTTCCAGTGTTTTTGCTCATCCATTTTGTTCAGTCCACCCTGCTTCTGCTGCCTGCCTGCTTTTTGGCTCCTCTACCATCACATAACATGACGCTAAAACAATCAAATGTCTTCGGCTGGATATGTGGTGTAGAAGTGTGGTAACTCCGATGGCAGCCAACCGCGACCCTCAGCATCGCACTTCACCAGCAAAACGATAAATGTTCTATGAGCCAGCTAAAAAGATAAAGTAGGCTTAAATCAATGACATAACTGGAATGAATGCGCTCCAAGAGACTATTAGCTCGCTACACTGACACTGTATGAACAATGAATGAAGGTTAATGTACCTGTATGAACAAACTGCTTTGCGCAGCGTCTTCCACAAATAAGCATTTACGGCACATTGCCGGAGGAGCGCGGATGCAAGCAACATTGCACATTACGTTGCCGCACAATGTACATACCAACAGTGTACATTCTTTGAAAATGTGTTGTATAAAATGTGGTACGTTTCTCTTCATAGTTGCTCTTTATTTCAGTTGATCTTTAATCAGTTCAATTGGTTTTCTTATTTGGAATGGGTCAAAGACAAAGATCTATTATTTGAAATCGACGAATGTGAAATACATCCATCGTGATTTGCCCAGTCCTACAAAGCAAATTATGTTCATTAAAAAAATAATAATCAAAGTGCCTGAATTCAGCCTTGATTTCTGTGGGTCACTATTTTGAATAGTAAAAAAATTATTGATTACGGTTCAGATTTATCAATATTGACTGTTCTGAAATTCATATATTGTGATGTACTTTTCAGCCACCTCGCCCAGCCCCATGTCTCATCAAGATACAGTGCAACTTCTAAAGCATGGGTGTCAAAGTCAAGGCCCGGGGGCCAGATCTGGCCCGCCACATCATTTTATGTGGCCCGCAAAAGCAAATCAACCATGTCAACTTCCATGATGCTTGCTAAAGTCTGAACCAAAATTGTAATTTGTCATATCTAATCCATAATAACAATGTTTGAACCAGCCATTATTCTTGACTTCTGATTTCGAAATAAGTTTTCAATATGTTGTTCGCTGTGGATGTAATATGTGGAGGTGGTTAACCATTTACACGGTTTTACAAAATCACAGTCGTAA
This sequence comes from Hippocampus kuda, assembly GCA_901007745.1. Classification (NCBI taxonomy): domain Eukaryota; kingdom Metazoa; phylum Chordata; class Actinopteri; order Syngnathiformes; family Syngnathidae; genus Hippocampus; species Hippocampus kuda. Next base: position 21,929 of record CAAKHF010002480.1, read on the forward strand.
CGACCTTCCAAGGGAAACCGTAACGACTATGTGGCCTGCTCGAAAGCAGGGGTGCCCACGTCCGATGCTCGAGAGCCACTATCTAGCCTGTGTTGGATGTCTCCCTCCTCCAACACACCCAATTCAAATGATCAGGATCGTTATCAGGCCTGTGCAGAGTTTGCTGATGAGCTGCTAATTTGAATAAGGTTTTCTGATGGAAGGAGACATCTCAAATGGGCTGAATAGGGGCTCTTGAGGACCTGACTTGGCACTCATGCTCTAAAGGTGAACCCCTGTGGTGGTGCAACAACAGAGGCAAAATGACAGGCCTCAAACAGCGATGTTATGAGGATGGGAATGTGAGAAGAGGTAACAATCATCAATCATGGCTGTTGCCTGAAGTATGTCACATTTAGCGTGAATCACCCCATGAAGATTGAGGGTATTAAGTCATTTTAAGGCACATGTTCAAACATTAGGAGTTGGGCACGGCTGCATTCACACAGACAGAAATGATGCAGCAAAGTGATGAATGAGGAACCGCGTGTGCTAACTGCGCTTGCTCAATTCGACGGTGTGTACTTACCTCCACTTTGCGTGATGTAGCGCACCCAAGGCAGGGCCTGGTAACCACTCTTCTCTATAATCTTTAGGTAACGCACCTAGGTAGCACAAAAAAAAAACACACACATATCTAAATGTAAATTGGACTGAAATAAAGAGAAAACACATACTTTCTGAACATAGACTCACACCTGAATGCCAGACACAGTAAAATAGGGTATCTCAAAATTAACAAGGATGGGTCTTTTGGCGTCCAACTCATCACTCTCCACACTGGGTAGCCCAAAGTGTGCCCGCATCAGGTACTCCTTGCCACCCTTCAGACACATGCACAGAAAAGAGAGGAAGTTCTTCATACAACTGCTGAACGATTACTATCCACGCAGCTGCATATCTGCTGCATTCTGTACTGTCGGTGACGTTGACGTCAATGAGTGCAAAATGGAACATCATGCGACATATTATGAAGAGCATCATGACAGATTCATTCAGCTTGAAAAGAGTATGTCTGAATCACCTTCAAGACTCTAAAATCCCATGATGATAAAAGATTTTATTTTTCATCCAGCGTTACATTATTTTAAATCAAGATTATATGTAGATGTTCAATGAAGCCAGATCATTGTAGAGCATAAAAAGCCTTCCCTAAAATTTAAAAGAGTTTGTAACTTCAATGCAGGTTATCCATGTGTGTGAAAATGAAGCCACATGCTCCAGGAATCCTGCAGCATGAACCTAGGCAGTGTCATCTTGAATTTATGCCATCAGGGAACAAAAAGAAACTTCCTCATTCAGTATATTCAGGTTTCTGACCTCATTTTCTGGGCACAAAAACAAACTTGAACCAGTGATACAAGCAAAATACAACCACGCAGTCTTATCCAGTAGGAACAAGTGACTTCAATGTTTTGGCTTCATCCAAACACCAAAAAGGAAGTAGAAAATGCAACTACGCATACACCAACGGTGACTGTGTATATCTAAAGATAATGCTCTGAGTTATGGTTTGCCCGTGACAACCCAAATCCAGCTCCAAATCGAAATGCCTGCAATGTATTCTGAAAGATGAGGATGTTCCGCACTAACAGGGAAAGATTTGATGTTCCACTGCACCACATTCTTCTCTGGCACCCACTTGGCACTGCCTGTGCTGGTCTTGAACTTCGGTGAGTCGGCATCACTGGGCACTGGCACCAAAATGGACACATTGTTGGCAGTTGACCGGCTCTTAAACTGACTACGAGCCTGCAATGTTAAACAGACGGGAACCCAAATGCCATGAAAGACCTTTGCAGCCAAGCATGGAAAAAATAAAAAATAATAATATCACATTGCCATTTTCTTTTTAACAAGAATTTGTCTTGAAGGCTACAAAAGGAGTGGCCTCTACGGATACAAACCCCGGCAGTATTTGTGTTTATGCTTGTGCATCATTTGTCATTACCTTCACCTTGATCTCAACCCTGCTGTGGGAAAACCTTTCTATCACACTCTCAATCCATATGAGGGGCTTTACCTGCCAGAGTGAGAGAAAAAGGGAATACGGTTAGAGGGGGGAGCGCAGACCTCAACAGCATCAAAAGGAAGTATACATACATACACACACACACATATATATATATATATATATATATATATAGTCAAGTCAAGTCAACTGTATTTATAGAGCACTTTCAAACAGCCATCGCTGCAGTGCTGTACATGGATCAATTGAACATATGTATGATAAACAGTAAAACAAATCGGTAATAAAGACGGTAGAAAGCACCAAACAGTAAAACCGAGAACAAATCTAAGTCATAAGTCATGCTGAGTCGAATGCCAAAGAATACAAGTGAGTTTTGAGGAGGGTTTTGAAGATGGGCAGCGAGGAGGCTTGCCGAATGTTCAGTGGGAGGTCATTCCAGAGAGAGGGACCAGCAACAGAATAGGCTCGATCGCCTCTGAGCCTCAGTTTAGTTCTTGGCACTTCTAATAATGTCTGGTCCACAGACATTATTAGAAGTGAGGCGCCGGGCAGGTGTGTAGGGGCGGATGAGCTCAGAGAGGTAAGGTGGCGCGAGATTATTTAGAGATTTGAAAACAAATAAGAGGATCTTGGACATAACTCTAAAATGTATGGGGAGCCAGTGAAGGGATGCCAGAGTAGGAGTTATGTGCTCCCTCTTACGAGTACCAGTCAAGAGGCGAGCAGCGGCATTCTGGACCAGCTGAAGGCGCTTAATGGAGGACTGGTTGACTCCAAAGTAAAGGGCATTGCAGTAATCAAGCCGGGATGTGACAAAGGCATGAATTACTGTCTCAAAGTGTTCATGAGAGAGGAGAGGTTTTATTTTGGCCAGCTGTCTGAGGTGAAAGAAGCTGGATTTAACAACAGCACCAATTTGCCGATCAAGTTTGAAATCACTTCAAGGCTTTTTTTCACAGAGCAATATAACATTATAAAGTGCATATCTAAGGTAAACAGCCTATCGTGGATTTAAGCCATGGTTGCATACTTTTGCTTTGAATACAGCAGTCAGGCTATGTTGATTCTCTTGGTACTTCTTGCGCACAAGTCTCTCGACAGTTTTATGTAGGCAACATTTCGGATGACTACACTTGGTTCGATGACAACACTGGAGAAGTTTTGTTTTCGCTAGGTCGCTACCACTGCACCGCTAAATTTCACCGTCACTGTCAGACGAACACAGAGAAGCTCCACCCGCTCTATTTATATGGACACAGAACGCT
>CAAKHF010002485.1:2017-9517 GCA_901007745.1 Hippocampus kuda
CTCTCTCTCTCTCTCTCTCTCTCTCTCTCTCTCTCTCTCTCTCTCTCTCTCTCTCTCTCTCTCTCTCTCTCTCTCACACACACTTCTTCCTTTAATAGATTAAAAGTCGCCAATGGTCAGCCTAAGACCTTGTCCACTACTAGAGTAGCAACAAAGCTTAAGTGTGCACAAGAATATTTGACTTGTCGATTGATGGCTGATTCATCCAAGTCATATCTAAGCATGTTCTTAACATGCAGCGACAGAACTGATAAAATTGATCAAATAGCAATTGCTAAAGGATTTGTGAACAGAAATGATGAATACATCACAGAAAAAGGCATACAGAGTCTCTAAAGAGGACAGCTGAAAAAACAAACAAACAGAATGATAACATAAATAATAATCACATATTAAATCACTATTGGTCAGCCCTATTGTATACTGCAAAGCGAGATTTTAATTCAACTCATGATTTTGTTTTATGACAAATTATTATTCGTTTTTTATTATTCTATTATCGTTTTTTTACTATTCTATTCCAATGGAGTTACACAATTCAGAGTGGGTGTACAACCAGAGATTACATGCAGCATTCTGCTGTACTCCTACCAATTGTCAGACAATTTTATTTCATTTATTTACTGGCTTTTATATTCCAACAGGCTGACCTTCAAAATGTGCCATTTGTACTGGAACTGGCCAGGCACGATTCGCGTTCCCGCACCGTGCAAATATGCACACAAACTGGCTTACTTTTCAGGCCAGTACCTTCATTCGGAACCATCCATCCAGTTGGCCGACAAGCTTTTTTTCCTTTGAAACACAAATTATGTTAAAAACGAATTGTTTGCATGTTTGTTTACATTTAACCGGTTATGGTGTCAATGAAAATGCTTTGCTTTATGAAAACTGTTAGTTATTTTAAAATAATTAATAGAATAGTCATTAATAGATAGTTTGCAGTCTTAAAAAAACATTCATTGTCATATGCTCTATGTTGATATATATTGTCTGTATGATCTGACAGTAACCATCCATTATCCGAACCGATTATCCTCATGAGGGCAGAATATTAAAATTCTTGAGGAAAATTGTCCCTCTCTGGCTCCATCTTTTGCCTGTCATTTCTGATCGGCAAGATCTGGGAATTTCCCCAAGAAGCTGGAGATCCACGCCTCGTTGGAGGATGTGCAGAGGGTAGCACAGACGAAGCTCCCTGGGAGAATTGACGATCAGTCGCAAGCATGAGTCAACACGGTCCCAAACATGAGACAGCTGGAAAACAGGCAGGACGTTGGCCCTCCAGGCCCGGAGCTGGACATGCCTGCAAACCATAGGTGTCAAACTCGGGTCCTGGAGGGCCGCTGTCCTGCATGTTTTCCAAGTCTCCCTGTTGCAACACACCTGATTCAAATGAACAGGTTCAATATCAGGCTTCCGCAGACCTTCCTGATGATCTGATCATTTTAATCAGATGTGTTGCAACAGGGAGACTTTGAAAACATGCAGGAAAGCGGCCCTCCACGACTGGAGTTCGACACCTGTGCTTCAACTCTCAAAAAGATGCAACACTTTTTGGGTGTTCGAAGATGAGTTATCCTATCCAATGTGTGTGATAAACATCGCAATACTGCATGAAAATCATCCAACTGGAAATGAGGCGACAGGAGATTCCACTGTACATTCTATCAAAAAATAGAAGACAAAACTTTTTTTAACAAGCGAGAGGGGACTGGGGGGACTGCAAAATGGACCTGTTGGGTATGATCACATGAAAAATGTCCTTTGATTGAGTTTTCAAATATGTCCCACAGACCACAAACACATATTGTGCCATATTGCGGAAGTGTGGTTAAAATAAAGATTAATGGGATCCGGCCGCTGGCGAATGACAAGGGATTGGTGACACTGATGTGCCCATCACGACTGTTACCTTTATAAACTTTTTTTTTTTTTTTACTATCCTAAAATATTGGTGACAAACTGTAATTTTGCAATGACAGAACCACACTTAAAATAACCACGATGGCGGGAGTGACTTGCTGACAATGACAGTTTTGGGTCGGCTTGAAATAATGAATGCCAGACGATGACGGACACCTGGTCCAGCCGCTGGTGCATGACGGACCAGCAAAATCCACTTAAATTCAAATCTCTCATTCCGTGCGTGCGTACACACATGCATCCAGAAAGCCGAGTTCTGGTACTGTACTGACGTTCATACTTGCTTATCGACATACACGCTCTAATCGCAATATTTTACATATAACAAAATACATGTGAAATGATATTACAGTCCCGCGGACTGGACTCAGGACCTGTATGTTTATTGAATAACAATGGCGCAGAAAAGTCAATCAATTCCCCTGGCGAGCAGGCAGGCAAAGCGATTGCGAACCAAACCGGAAGCACGTCCACTTTGACCGGAAAGGCGGAGCAGGGGGTTATTGTTGCTTGCGAGCTGCTGTAATGGCGGTGTCTCGTCGCTCAGCAGCGCAGCAGCAACAGAACAGCTTACAGTCTCCGCCGAGGAACAGCTCACTTTCGGGTGCTCACTCGACGGCTGCGCCGATGGCAGCGATCAATTCGCCGCATGAAACTGAGCGCGAATGCAGTGGAGGGATTGAAGGCGCTCTGGCCTCTCCGGACCTGCCTGCCGCGGTCCTAGCGAGCAGCGTGAGCTCAAGCACGACCACCTCTGGGGGCAGCGGCGTCTCCAGCCCCGGCTCCGGAGCCACAAGCCCCACCGACGGTATCGGCGGAGCCTTTCGGGAGTTGTTCGAAGCCTGTCGCAACGGAGATGTGTCGAGAGTGAAACGTCTTGTCGATTCGGCGAACGTCAACGCAAAAGACATGGCTGGCCGAAAATCGACTCCTCTGCATTTTGCTGCGGGTATGTCTCGCTAAGCTAGGCTAAGATAACGAGCTATCGCTTGGCTACATCATCATATCCGCTAAATTGGAATCCTCCATCGATATTTGTGTCCACTCCGACATGTCATTTAGTTGAGTGGCAGAATGTAGCCTTGTTAACCAGCGAATCACAGGTGGCAGCAAGATTACTCGCTTCTATGTCGTTCTGTGTCAAATAGACAACAAACTGGCCCACACGCTATGATTCTACTACAGCGTCGTGTACTAGTATTAACTAGTACTATTAATTAGTACTGTATTAACTAGTTTGAACAAAAGTAACTCCGTTTTAACTGATCTACTCGTTGAAGACCTCTTTACTCGATCGTATATGGATAAATTGTTGAGTTTGGATATACAGTACATCAATTCTTTCCTAAGCAGCATCATTTTAAAACGATCCTCCGTTGTTGTGTCAAATGTTGCCCACTCGGCATCCATTGCAGCCTGTTCTTTCTAGCAGGGGAATTCTCACAACTGTGCCCCCTCGCAAGTTTTCTCATTTTTTCCCCAGATGTTTTTTGTTGTTGTTTTTGTTTCTCCTTGCCCTCCTGAGGGTTAAGGTCAGGAGATGTAAATTACTGTCAACTGTGGGCATGTGAAGCCTTTTGAGACAGTTTGTGATTAAAGGCTAAATAAATAAATATGACTTCAGGTTTTGGTCGGAAAGATGTGGTGGAGCATCTCCTCCAGACAGGCGCTAATGTCCATGCCAGAGACGATGGAGGACTGATCCCCTTGCACAATGCCTGCTCCTTCGGCCACGCTGAGGTTGTGAGCCTTCTCTTGTGTCAGGGTGCAGACCCCAACGCCAGAGATAACTGGAATTACACTCCTCTGCATGAGGCAGCCATTAAAGGAAAGATTGATGTGTGCATAGGTAAACTTTACTCTTTGATTTTGTTTCATAATTTTTCAGTGTATGCATATTGAAACTTGTGAGCATGGTGTGCTGGGTTAGTTTAAAAAAAAAATCAGTCAAAACTAACCGTTGCCACAGTTCAGAGATCTTTTTAAAGTGTTTTTGTTTTTCTCATGTAAATGTAGTGTTACTCCAGCATGGAGCTGATCCAAACATCCGTAACACTGATGGAAAATCAGCGCTGGATCTGGCTGACCCGTCTGCCAAGGCAGTGCTCACCGGTCAGTTTCTCTTCTCAACTTTTACCCCTCCTCCCCCCAAAAAAGATTTTTTTTTTTTTTTTTAAAACAAGGTGTAACATTCTGACAGAGTTGAAATATTGTGAAAGTTGTTTCATGCCTTGACCTAATCTTTAACTATATTTAAAAATAGGTGAATACAAGAAAGATGAACTCCTAGAAGCAGCAAGGTGAGTCTCCTCCAACTTATTTTTGAGATGTTTGATAGTTACATACGCAGTATGTAATGTCATGATAACAACATTTTTAGGCCGCTACATTTTCCCAGAAACTATCACATTAAAAAAATGAATGCCACTGATAAAGTGACAGAGCTGCCAACTGTTACGAATTTTCCGGAATTTGTCCGGGCAATCATTGAAAGCTAACTCGTAATATCACGTAATCATTTTTGTGATGGATATTTTCAAAAAAAATCCTGGGTCACATAATTGCGCAAACAGGATGAAAATGATTAAAATAGTTCGTGGAGAATTGCGGTGCATTTTTAACAATACGACAATTGCAGATGCGGTGTCATTTCGCTGGTGGGCTGCACTGACGTAATGCTTACCCATTCGGAGAAGTGAACAGACGAGTACGACGTTAGCCAAAAGCTAATGATTTGAGGCTACCCCGATTGCTGCTAGCCCATGTAGATTCATATTAGCGGTGGCTGATATTTGAAGTCAATTGTTTTTATTTCTTTCTATGTCTTTAAAATATCTCTCCACATGAAAATAACTAGTGACTCAAAAGTTTGGGGGCCGCTGCCTTAATTAAAAGAAGAAAATGTGTATGTGCCTGCATATGTGTGTACATTGTTGGAATGTCAGTGTTAACGTAAATATTTTAATAATTTTTTGATTGACTTATTCTTTAAAGTATCAATATTAATTTGTGAAATTGCAATTGCAAATCTCTCTCGCCGTTTCACCTGTACTGTGCCTGTGTGCGAGTCAATTCACAAAGCAGGGATTAAGGTGAGTGACAGGAGAGGGAATGAATCAGCATGACTCACTGCTTAGGATGTATGGAAATAAACATATGGGTAAATAACCATTTGTGAAGTGCGTAAAAAAATTTTAGTCCATTTTAGTCATCGGACGATAAGTCAACGTAAGTATCGTGACAGGCCTACATATACGCTTGTAATCAGAGATAAGATAGTTAGCTGCTGCAACTTGATATCATTGTCTTTGAATTGTGAAATTGTGTTGGTTTTATCAACTATTGTACGTACTTGTATTTCCAGGAGCGGAAACGAAGAGAAACTGATGGCTCTTCTGACTCCATTGAATGTTAACTGTCATGCCAGTGATGGTCGCAAGGTAATTCAAATACAGCTGCATCAAATAACCACAAAGAGATATGAAGCCATTGTTATAATGTAGCGTGTACTGTTGCTGTCTGTATTCTAAATGGGTGCTTAGTAACTGCATATAACAGGATTAGCTGGTTTTTATTTTCATAGCCGTGTTTGATTATTATACATGCACCTCTCACTTAAACTTGTCAATTTTTTTTTCTCATGTTGCACCATCTTTGGTATCTCTCAGATGCCTAATTCATCTTCTCCTGTGTGTTATTTGGACATTGACTTTGTGTTCATCATTTGGAGCTATTATTTCACAGTTCTTTATTTGAATGGTTCTCAGGATGGATCGCCACTTTCTCCACGATGACCATGTGTCGGCCACTGGCATGTGGAGTTTTCTTTCTCTTTACCTGTAGTGTATTGCAAGGTTAATTGTCCAAAGACAACCCACAATACACTTGACAGCATTTTCCTGATATAAATGTAAAGCACTGCTAATGTTGATGTCATGTCATCCAGAGCCCCGCCTCCCGAGGCTACCACCAGGAGGGCACTTTTGTTTTATTATTACCCCCCCCCCCAAATGTGCATTAATCCGCACAATAATGAAATGCTAACAGTAAACCGGATCGTCATGCGCTTGTTTCATTCATTTCTTGTTATTCAATGCTGTAGCTTTTCATGATGCCTGCATGAACTAGCCCACTTAGATTTTTATTTTTTGTTGATTTATTTTTTGTTTCATCATTAAACCCACCGTATACCGCTTGGATGCTGAAAACCCTTGAGGGCTCTCATCACCCTCAACCTGTTTAACCTAAATTTCACTGCGTGTATGACAGATAAAACGGTGATTCATGAAATAGGCCTTGTTTTCAGTCTTTTCTTAGAGGGGAGAATAGATTTATCTATGACCCGATGCTGCAGTTTTGTAATTTTTTTTTCCATTTTGTTTTCTGTGTGACTCTGGCAACATTTGTCGATCAGTCAACATCTCAAAAAATGCTGGTAAGTTGACCTTGATAACAGCCACTTGATTGATGCACTGTTGTGGTCTTATTTTTTTTTCCCCCCTTTTTTTAATCCATTGTTTTATTTGACCAATAAGCTGGCTGTCACTCGATTAATTGCACATCATGGGTGTGTGGGTCACTCATGTATCACACCCTGATGCTCCTCTGTATGTGTGTGTGTGGGTTTGTGTGTGCGCGTGTGGCATGTGAGTGTGTCTGGATAATGTGTCCGTGGTGAAAAACGCCATATTTTTGAATTTGCAGAGGAGCTCAGTTTGTTTCACTGCCTGCTTTCTTCAGCGTCTGTCTTCTCTGTTCACTCACCCACACCATCATTCACCCAGCCTCCACACAGTATTTGATCTGGCTTTTTTTTTTTCTTCTTAACATGATATCTGACAGTTGCCCATGCATGCCCAAAGGCTCGCTCCTCTTTGCCTTTTGTCAAGCAATTATGTCAAGTGAAATGTGTCCACCTTACACCCCCAATGAACCGGTTGGTAATCAGGAATGACTTTTACTTGTTTCTCAAACACCTTGCTTTTTTCAATGTTATCTCACACTAAGCAACGATGCCATTGCACAGCAAATTCGGTCATCTAGAAGTTGCAGTTTGAAAATTTCTTTTACAAAATCTTCCTGCTTGAAAATTGAATTGGGAATGACTGTTTGAATTGTTACTTTTCTCCCTCTTGCCCCCCAAATATACCTGCATGGAAATTGGGTTGAGAATGAGTATTCGATTGCAAGCTTCATCTTTATTACAGTAGACACAATAAAGAGAACAACTGCACTTGAATTTAAAACCTTGCTTTCACTCACATTTTTTTCTTGGCTGAAATAGTTTTGGTTTAGTACTTCAGCTTGAATATGCGTCCTTAAACAATGCATTTTATGGTATCGTTGCATGCCTTTGCAGTTACATTTGATAGCAATTTATCATGTGCCGATTAGAACTGGCCAAATAATTGCGTATTCAATGCTTGAGATGGATTAAATGACAAGGTGTTTAAGTCATTCTTTTATACATTTTATTTGAGGTTCTGGATAATCCAACGGAAGCAGCTCACCTGCATCAACTGTAATGTCTACCAATTGTTTGTTTGTTTTTTAATTTCATACTTGTCGGTACTG
>CAAKHF010002485.1:14517-20400 GCA_901007745.1 Hippocampus kuda
CCCGCTCCATAATGCTGCTTCCTACGGCGTGAGTTTCAACCCACCGAGCTCTTAAAATATTTGGTAGCTTCAGCTACCTCCTTTCTTTGATTGAAAAATCTCCTTTTTAGCTCTCCAAATAAAAACTGTGGCTTGTGTTATCTTCCCTCTCCGATAGCATGTTGACATTGCTGCCCTGCTCATCAAGTACAACACGTGCGTGAATGCCACAGACAAATGGGCTTTCACGCCCCTGCACGAGGCAGCCCAGAAAGGCCGCACACAGCTCTGTGCCCTGCTGCTGGCTCATGGGGCTGATCCCACCATGAAGAACCAAGAAGGCCAGACAGCTCTGGACCTGGCCACGGTAACTTCACCAAAACAGCAACACTCTGTACCCCATTACGGATATGAATGCATCTCATCTTTATCTAAACTTGTCTTTCGTCTTACAAGCGATCAGATTTCTGCTCTTTAAACTGGAACGCTTTCTCTATTTGTACCTTTAGGCTGACGACATCCGGGCCCTTCTTATGGACGCCATGCCCCCGGACGCTCTCCCAATCTGTTTTAAGCCACAGGCCACAGTGGTCAGCGCCTCTGTCATCTCGCCAGCCTCCACACCGTCCTGCTTATCAGCCGCCAGCAGCATAGACAATCTAGCCGGGCCGCTCAATGAGCTGGCCAGCGGTGCGGCGGCTGGGAGTTCAGGAGTGGCAGATGGAGCCGCAGGCACGGACCGCAAGGAAGGAGAATGTAAGAAGATTCATTCTGCCTCTTGGGTCCTAAGTCATTTGTGTCCAAAGGTGGTGAAGAAAAACCTTTTCTTTCTTTATTTTCCCAAATAGTGACAATGCTGGACATGAATATCAGTCAGTTCCTGAAGAGTTTGGGCCTGGAGCACTTGAGGGACATATTTGAAAGAGAGCAGGTGAGAAATAAAGACAATGTCAAAAATATTCAATGTGAATATAAATGCATGATGGCAAATTGGCAGCTCACTTTAGTGAATTTGTGAACACATTCTCATCAAAAGCATGAGAAAGCTGGTTTTAGGCATCCGTTTTTAATCCTCTTTTTTTTATCATGTTAGATCACTTTGGATGTCCTTGTTGACATGGGTCACGAGGAGTTGAAGGAAATCGGAATCAATGCCTACGGGCACCGACACAAACTTATCAAGGGCGTAGAGAGGCTGCTGGGTGGTCAGCAAGGTGAGAAGGCCTAGTTGAGGTCACTGCCACTTAGAAATGTTTCAGTTGAGCAATTGTAACCACTTTTTCTCGTTGCATTGACCCCAGGTGCCAATCCATATCTGACATTCCACTGTGCCAACCAAGGCACCATCCTCATAGACCTCGCCTCCGATGACAAGGAGTATCAGTCGGTGGAGGAGGAGGTATGTTAGTCTCATTGTTGTTCAGGTCGATGGTGGTCTGCACATACCGGCCGGGACTGTACAAAATACACAGTTTTAGTTACCCGCTAACTCAAATAGGAGGGGTTAAGGGCAGCCCAATTTCAAGACTAAACGGACTTGTCACCAAAATGTAATGGCCACCGCAACGATCTGTTCAACTATTTTGTACAGTGAAGAAAATTCTCTCCTTGGCTAAGGTCTGTCAATGTTTTTTGTTGTTGTGTATTACAGTGTATAGTCATGGAAAAAAAATATTTGACCATAATAATAATAAGATATCCTTAATTTGACCTACACTGGGGAAATTTACAGTCTACATCAGCAAAATTGGGGGTGAAACAAAGGTGGTTTAATTTTTTTTTCATCCCTGTCAGTATATTAATGGGATCGTAGTTGGCGTTGCTGTACAACTGCGCAACATCATACTGGAGGACATTTCTCACAAACCAAAATAGTCTTTCTGTACCAATGCATACATGAGCAACTAATCAGAGTACACCAAATTCATCTCTCATTCATTATTTCCATTTTTATTCCACTTCCATCAGTAGCTAGGAATGTAATGCTAAAAGCAATATTGCAGTGTTACAATTGCCATGGTCGTAACGATACGATATCAAAAGCAGCACATCTTCATAGGAAAAAAAAAAATTACTTTTCAGACGCTTCAGCCGAACACAGCATTGTGAACTGAACTACATAGACCACGATGCACCTCTGAACCACGAAGAACACATTGCAATAAAAATCTCTGGCCAAGCTTTTGTCTTTGGCACTGCTGCTCTTCGGTACAAAAACATAATATTGGGGTGATGACAGGCTGAGTTTTCTCTGTGCATGTATTTTGTATGCATGAGTCATTATTTTACGGTACTTTATAAATACAGTTTAGGTTTTATACAGTATCGTGACATTTTGTGTTTCACCAGCCTCCCCAAAATCTCATCATGATTATCGTATCATTAGGTTCATCTCATGATTAATGTATCGTGGCATTTGGATACTGTAGCATCACTATCAGCAAAACCACCCACTCACCAACCCCCACACAGTTAGCAAATGGGCCAATTTGGGGGGGGGAGAACCCCACATGAAACGTGTTTTTATTGTCTCTCAGATGCAGAGCACCATCAGGGAGCACAGAGATGGAGGCAACGCAGGTGGCGTGTTCAGCAGATACAACATAATCAAGGTCAAGTCGGTTTTTCACGTCCTATTTAGTTGTCAGTATATTGAGGAGTTTCCACATTTCCGGGTGAGCGTTGCACACTGTCTCATCAAAATAAATATTGTCTTTGGCCCACAGATCCAAAAAGTGGTGAACAAGAAGTTGAGGGAGCGTTACACACACCGGCAAAAGGAGATCGCAGACGAAAACCACAACCACCACAACGAACGCATGTTGTTTCACGGTACGCACATCTGCTCAGCTGCACTCTGGTGGATTTTTGGACCACCGCGAGGCCTGTCCGCTGTCCGTGCTGCGCGTTCATGCAATGCATTACTGCTTTGGTCATCAGGGGGTTCAAATATGAATCAAATGCAAATCAGGTTGCAAATTCAGGAAGTGTTCAAAATTGAAAACGGAATTCCCATGGAATTTATGGGCGCGAACCAGGAATCGAACAAATTGAAGCTTGGCTCTTAACTTTGAGCAACTTTGACTTGAATTGTCATCAACTGCATTGTTTATGGGAAAGGAAATACCTTCACAAACAGCTTATTTTCTAAATTTTTTTTATTTTTTTTCACCTGATGTGATGTGAGCCTAATCTTTCATTTGATAGTTGCTGTGTTGACAGCCATAAAGCGCGATATTCTGTGAGCCTTGATGGATCAGCCGGAATGCTCTAAATTGGCTGCCACCGAAGACGTGTCGTGTTGTGTATGATCTTGACAAGTGTCTTCCCTCAGGTTCCCCCTTCATCAATGCCATCATCCACAAAGGTTTTGATGAGCGTCACGCCTACATCGGAGGAATGTTCGGGGCGGGCATCTACTTCGCCGAGAACTCCTCCAAGAGCAACCAGTACGTTTACGGCATCGGCGGAGGTACAGGCTGTCCGACCCACAAAGACCGCTCCTGCTACCTGTGCCACAGGTGAAGTCACCATTCCAAATAATGTCGCAGTGATTTGGGTGTGCTCCTCTTGAAATAGGTCATGGTCTATACCATACTCGTTTTTGTCGTGGGCCACATTTTAGTTCCCATTTCCCTTGGAGAGCCGTTATGAGTGAAACCATATCAAAAAAAGTCAATAATAACGGTTTATTCAACTACTGTTTAAGTTACTGGAATGAGGGGTCTGGTCACAAGAAAATGCTTCTTATTTATTACATTATGAGAATTTTAGTAAGCATCATGGAAGTTGACATGTTTGATTTGCCTTCGCGGGCCACATAAAATGACATGGCAGGCCAGATCTGGCCCCCGGACCTTGAGTTTGATACCGGTGGTCTAAACGCTTTCTTTTGCTGTGCAACTTGCAGGCAGATGCTGTTCTGCAGGGTGACTCTCGGGAAGTCCTTCCTCCAGTTCAGTGCCATGAAAATGGCCCACGCTCCCCCAGGACACCACTCGGTGATCGGGCGGCCGAGCGTTAACGGCTTGGCCTATGCCGAGTATGTGATTTACAGAGGAGAGCAGGTACATTTTCAATTCAGACGCAGCGCAAACACCGCAGATGATTCATTGTCACCCAGCTGTTGTTTGTTTTTCCCCTCAGGCCTTCCCAGAGTACCTCATCACCTACCAGATCTTAAAACCAGAGAGTGCAGCCCAGTCCGCTGCAGGAGCTGAGCAAAAGTCATAGTTGGTGCCATACTGACTCCATGCTATTTCTTCCTTTCACGTGACACATTTCCAATTTTCCTTCCAAGGTGACCAGTACGTAGAGGGCAGATATGCAGTGTAATACTCTTCCCTTTTGTCTCCTTTCACTTTTTGTGCATCGGTTGCATGTTAACACGGGAGCATGTAAGGCCCTGTAGTTTATGGCTTGCTTCTCTTGTTAGTTTGCCACCCTTCTGGCTTCATTGCCCGAAGACTGTGGAGAACCACCAACCCTCTTAACACACACACAGTATGTTTCAAATTATGTGAAGTAGGAATGCAAACATATCTGGGTTCATCCTGTACAGAAGATTTAGTCCAAACACTATCAGTGAAAATAGTTGTTCCCCCGTAATGTTGACTATGAACTTCCAGGAGAACACTACAGTTTGCGGGTCTCTTTAGTCGTGTTGCACAAGCCGCTGGGAAGGATCCGATACTTTTCGTCGGCTTTACAATATAGTCGTGAATGAGAGTATGCTCGGAAACACAGCTTGATTGCAATGCGCAGCACCCTAATAATATGAGGGATATTCTACACATATGAATGCTGTACATTTAAAGCATTATGTATGACGGAATAGTTTAGTAAGTTGAAATATGCTTGTGATGTTTTAAAACCTGATTGCCAGTGAACTCATCATCCCACTTGTCACCGTTGGTCTTCTTTTATGCATAAGGATTTGCACTTTTACATAGAAACCTATTTAAGTTATTTTGAATCAATGAAAATCTTGAGGGAAAAAATATTTGTACAGCTTGTGTAAATGGTTGTTTATAACTGTTGCTGTTTAAAAGTATCTTGAGTTGAACATAAAAAGATGTTTCTTTTATCCCTTCTCTATTCTCCTTTTTTTTTGTTAATAAAAGTCACAATAATGGGTCATTGTGCTTTGTTTTCATTCAAATCGAGCTTTCCATTTGACTTTGAAGTACCGGTAAATACAATTTAATATAGCTCTCTGGTGAATAAATTCATGAAGTACAGTTGTCATTTACATCAACAGTTGCTGCAGTTTATGGTCAGAATAACAAGCAGTTTATCAAGAGTAAGCAAAGCTCAAAGTCCTTATTGCAAGTTGATTGCATTTTCCAAATGCATTGGGAACCCCGCACATTCTATTCCAAATTCAAACATTTCTCAAATGTGTTATTCCTTTTACAACAATTGAGGAGGCAATAGTAAGCAGTTTCCATTTTTCTTTACAAACTCAAATATTTACTATTTAAATCCTGTGAATCGCTGAACTACTAAATTGGATTGACATTCTCATTGTGGGACTGCTTCACATTGAATTCCAGCACCTGTGACCACATTTTCCGCCACATGACAGCACAGCACTCTTTTTCACCCCAAAAGTTTTCAGGAATTCAACTAATATTAATATCTGACGTATTCGGAGCCACTGATGGTGTTGCCAGCGTGGAATCGGTTCACACTCAGTGACTGTCTGAATGGTTGTTCGCGGGAAGTTGGTCGATCGAAAAGTCGATCTTCGGTCCAAAACGTTTGGGCACCCCTGTGGCATAAACCATCTGACATATTCAACAAATATGTCGTGTGTGTGTGTGTGTGTGTGTGTGTGTGTGTGTGTGTGTGTGTGTGTGTGTGTGTGTGTGTGTGTGTGGAGAGAGGGTTAAGATTATGACG
>CAAKHF010002487.1:12165-28011 GCA_901007745.1 Hippocampus kuda
CCCCCCCCCCCCACAATGACAGTTAAAAATGATCAAACATTGCTTCATGAACTACAGAATGTACACTCCGTGGAGGTTTTTACGATCTGATGTCCATTGGAAGTGAATTCAAAATTCCAACAAATCTAAGTTCTCCCAGCAACACACCAATGTCACTCTTCATACATTCAAAGTTTGAGATTTTCGAAAGGATATTTCTTTAACTTTGCTCAACATCTCGAGTTTTCATGGCAGTCGTACTGTTGTACATATTATGATGAAAGCTCTCTGCACAACATTTGAGACCTCTGCAAATGGAAAAATCCAGCTCAACTGTTGCCGACCTGGGAGCTTTCCTGTTGCCACGAAAATGTATGATCAGTGCCTTTTGGAGCACTTTATGAAGAAACTCAGGAAGAACATAACCACTGCATGTACAAAACTGAATATAGTAAAAATTAAATATCACAAATGCAAAAAAAGTAGAATCACAAAATTTCTCTTCGATCACGGCACTGATCTCTTCTTTTAGAGAAACGAAGGATAAGGACGAGCGCAACCATAACAGTAAAACACATTGCCGTCTGTTATTATTAGATTAAATGTGTTTTGACTCTGCTATTTTTTTGTTTGTTTGTTTTTAAATCTGCACCGACATTCAAATGAGCATGACTGAGTGCTTCATGGCAAATTGTTAGCCAGGATGTCTGAAGCAAGATGATGAATTGCAATGTGTTTGTTTACGGTGTAGCCTTGTGCTTCGTGTGATAGTACTGCATCTGAACGTGCGTGTGTGGAAACTTGGCACACTACAGAGGCGAATTGAATGCAAACACCGTATATGTAACATTACACCCCATGTAATTGTGTTTCTGACAGATCCCTGTCAACATGTTATTTTCCTGCCCAAAAAAAGGCAAGTCCAACCTGGGATGCGCGTAAAGATATTTTCCGGCACAGTGAGTCCTCATTGTACAAAGGATGTAACTCGAAATGTTGGATAAGTCAGAACACGCTGTAATGCGTATCATTAACCTGCACCGTCTTTTGGGTCCACCAGTCGGGAATCGCAAATTCAAATTCCACAAGTGACCGAGACACCCACCGAAAAAAAGCAGCACATCAAGCTTGGTCTCAGTCACCAAACACGCAGCTCAGTAAAATCGTGTAGAAATGTCTAAGGAGAAAAATATGTTGTCTGATTTAATACCTTTTCAGTAACTTTCTATTATTGATTGTTATTTTTGTCAGTTTCAGTCCATTTGCTCTTTTGTAACAGAAGGGTAATTGATAACATAGCCTATGTGTGTCGATCACTTGCCATCAAATTAGGCTTGAGGTCACATTTTATGATCGTCAGACTTTTTAGATTTGTATTTCGGTTAAAAAAGTGAATATTGCCCTTCTTTCTATAAAAAATAACTAGCAAGAATTGGGTACAGCTTCTCTGATTGTTGAGGCATGCTTGCCATGAAGGAGGAAAAATTTTTTTAGTTGACTGGAAAAGGACTTCGCTGAATGACAACGCCAGTGACAACCGCAACAGGTTGCTCTGGGCCAGCGTCACCTCTTTTTCATTGAGAAATTTGATTTCTCTAGTGACCGTATGGAATAAAAATATTGGGTTTTTTTTCATTGTAGGTACCTACATCAAAACTAGACTATTTGAGTGAACGAAAAAAACTTCCTGTCTTCCTGTATCATCACGGGCATATTAAAAAGTAGATTCAAAAGAAAGTGACGTGTTTTATTTTAGATATCAGTAGTTGATATTAGTGTCATATCAGCATTGACTGAGAGATACCCTGCTTCTTGCTTCAAGTCAGCTCGGATAGGCTCCAGCTTACTTGCGAGTCGGGACCCTAATCAGGAGGAGTACTACTGAAAATGGATGGATTGGCAGATGGAATGGATCTTCAGGCCTTACACAGTTGCAACACCCGACATCCATACACCAGTGTCGTACATATTACAATATAATCTGTCACTACAAGATCCCAAACGGAGCGGTGAATTCCAACACCAACCATTTACCACCCCCCCCCCCACCCCCTCCAGAGTCCACCACATGACTTGATATCGGCAAAGATGCTGCCTGTGCTTGTTTTAATGGAGTAGGGGGGGGGGCCCAGACCCACAAAGAATTTATGTAACCAGATAGAGAATCGTATTTGTCTTGCATGAATATGTTCTACCACGATGCCGATGAAGACAAAGGGAGAAAGGTGCGCATGCCGCATGAAGTGCTGGAAGTGAGGCCAAAAGCTGCAAAGTTGTTTTTGGCTATGTCCAAAATGTTCCTCTGACCCATCATCTTGACGTTTCCTTCTATATTTCGCCCCATAACCTCTATCATGCACAGGCCATGATTTACTATCTTGTAAACACATAGGAAGTAGCATTGAAAACGCTTTAACAAAGTCAATAAAAGCAGACATCATTCCTGGTTTTGGGGGTGGCGAGGAGGCGGGAGGTCTGGGCTGGCTGAGAGCAGGTATCCAGGCCTCCTTCACTTTTTTCCACTTCACTCCGCTGCGCCATCTCCACATTTTCTCATCTATACCCTTTCTCCCATCATTCTCTCTTAAATTTCTCTTCATCCATCTGTTTTAACAGTGTCCTTGTTTTTATTCTCACCCTCTATATTCCATAGTCCCTCCTCTTCTTTTTGGTTCCCTCTCCCATTCCCTGGCTGCCTTTTTTTTTTCTATTTCATGCGGTGGGCAGTGGACAGCCAAAGCAATGGCTTTAACAGACCTACCTGCAGGGCTGCTTATGGCAGCTCTTTCATCTGGGCTCTGGAGAAAGAAGCCCCTGGCCTGCAAACAGCTGTGCAGACCTGGGAGTGAAAGGACCATGAAAAAGCACAGAAAAAAAGGGAGAAAATTCAGTGGCCCTTTGGGAATCAAACCTCCCTGTGCTTTTCAATCATCTCTACCTTCATCATTCTCTGGATCTTTATCTTTAGATTTTTGGTTGTTGCACCAGCTTTCGGGTCCTGTGGTTTTGTTTTACTCTATTAGGATTTTTTTTTTGGGGGGATGGGGAGGGGCATCACTACCAGGCTATCATTACCCTCACCTCTTATAGCGTGCAGAAGAATATGACCCTTTCCTATCTTAAAGCACAAAGACTCAACTTTTAGGAATTTCCTTGGTATGGGATCAGCACTTCACATTGAAACAGGTTATACAGTATGATGCATGTGTCTGAATATCATGTCTGTGGTATATTTTTGCCAAAATACCCCAACAATCAAGAATTATCTCAACTCAACTGTATTCATAGAGCACGTTAAAACAACCACCGCTGTATACAAAGATCTGCACATGGACCAAATGGCATATATACAACAACAATTATAGCAGACTTTACACACCCAATTTTTTTTGTCTTGCTGAAATCGTAAGTGAGCCAGCCCACATATGGATTTTATTACCATTACGACTGGGAGCAGTCAGGGGTGGCTGCTCTTGAAGCCCTGAAATTAAAAAAGATGTCGCAGACAAACGTAGTGTCACGTAGCCGATTTTGAATTGTCGTTACGCGTAATAGCCTGTGTAGTATGACATACTCAATGATTGATCATGAGGCGTCTGAGAGTGATTCTTCATGGAAGCATGCGACAATTGGGCAGGGTCTGGTTGGTGATGGCCTTGTAGAGTGACATCTCCTCCGGTCCAGGACACAAAAGTATATTTATCTGGTAATCTGACAGCACGACCGTCTTGAACGACAAAAAAGTTGTGTAGTTTGACAAGACCATACATTTAATGTCTATGGCCAACCAAAATTCTTGCGACTCTGCTTACCTTTTGTGTGTTTCAGACAGTGGCCAGACTTTGGCTGTCACTTGAAAATGGCTCTGGATCCTCACATAGTCTAGCTCAGGGGTGTCAAACTCATTTCACATGGTGGGCCACATACGGCCTCGGTAGTTGTCAAGTGGGCCGGACCATTAAAATGATACCATGCTTTGCTATAAATAACCAAAATAATATGTCTTTCCTTTGTTTTGGTCTAAAGAAGCACAAGAACATTAGGAAAATGTTGAAATTTAATGAACATGTTTTTTACAAAACATTTCATGAAGCACCTAACATTTCCTTTGACAAATGTGCAATTTACTTTTATCATTCACATATATGCGTTGCAACTGATCCCACTGATTGCACACAACTTTAACAAGTAATTAATATTGAAAAATACAGTAATGCACTTGAAGATTAAACGAGATTTATAAAGAAAGGAAGTTTTAAACCATTTACACGTGCATATAAAATCTAAATGTAATCCCTGCCGACACCTTACAAACTAAGGAGAGTGCTATTAAATGTGTCGATGTGAGAGTGCTATTGATAGCGTCTGCTGTGTCGGGTCGGTCTCAGTGACAGACTGAGGCTGCTGTTGTCTTCTCTGATTAAAACAATGTTGTTTTCTAATCTGATCAAAACAGTGTGTCCCCTAGCGGATACTCCATGAATTGCACCTTATTAAAAATATTAATTCCGTGTCTTTTATGCATTTTTGTCACTTTTAAATTATCCCACGGGCCTGATCGAACCTCCTTGCAGGCCGGTTCTGGCCCACGGGCCGTATGTTTGACACCGATGGTCTAGCTGGTCACATCATGGGAAAGAAAACAGAAAAAAGGGTCTTTTGCCAACATCAAGTCCCATCTTCATTCGCAGATCACGTATACGGTGGCAAATGGTCATTAACAAATGATTTTCAACCATGAGCACAACCACTTGCAAAGAACGGAATACACCTGTGCGGCGTGCCATAAACTTGTCATGATTTGGTTTGGGACCAACAGGTGGCACTGTAGGGCTCCCCCTGCAGCTGCACACCTGTTAGTTGTTATGTAATTATTAGTATAAAAGGACTCCCGGCCGACCACTCATGGTCTGGTCATTGTTTGTATGTTTGCTTGCAACTGTCATGTTTGTTTCTGTCATGGTTCTGTTCCTGTTAGTTTTTTGCCACAGTCATGGTTTTGTTTGATCATTTGGATTTGTTTTGGTTGTTAGCACTTTGTTTGTTTTGGATTTAGTTTTCTCTGTGTTTTATTAAATACAATTCGTCAAGTTCACCCTGCTCCTCCCTCCTGCCTGCTTTTTTGGGGTCCACCACCACCTCGCATACGTGACAAAACTGGCCTAGCATGGAAATTACAGTTTTTGTTGATTTATTTATGATAAGCCCACTAGAATAAAGACTGTTTGGACTAAGTTGTTCATTATGCGTAAAACCGACTTCCTTTTTCATCGAAGGTTGTTGTTGGGTACTGTGTATTGTGATGAATAGAAGAAGGGTGGTGTCAGATCACTGGTTCACCACCTGACATTTGTTGTCCTCCAACTCCTTTCGTCACAGGCGCTGAGCCAATCTCCGAATGTGAGAAATGACAGTGTGTCCCAGTGAGGTGTCGAGCTACCTTATAGTTTAACATGTGCGCAAGCAGGCTACATTCCATACTGGGCCTACGGTAAGCAGATGAGGCCCGTCTGTGGGCTTGGTGGAACCTGTGGTGGTCCTCACACATTGACGTAATCACATTAACTTGTGTCTTTCAATAACATTTGAACTCCTGGGTGTGGTGTACAAAACGTTGCACGGGTAAAATAATAACAGCTTCAGATTTTCTATCTTAGGTTATGAGAGTGGCGAAACCCCAGCAAGTCACATATTAATTGTGATTTTTTTTTTAATTGGGTATTGTGATCATTTGGATCAATGTCATTGGAAAAATGATGAAGTTTGCTTCTTAAATTTTATGCAATATAAATACACCAAAGCAAAACTGTGTTGAAGGAGCATAGAAGCCAAGCATTTAGCTGCAGGATGGGACTTGATCTCTTTGGGCCTGTTCCAGCTCTTACACAAAAGACTGCACATACTCTGGATAACCATTACTCATTTTAAAAATAAATGTCAGCATTGGCGGCCCGGTGGTCCAGTGGTTAGCGCGTCACATTGCAGAGGTCGTAGGTTCAATCCCCGCTCGGCCTCCTAGTGAGGAGTTTGCATGTTCTCCCAGGGCCTGCGTGGGTTTTCTCTGGGTACTCCGGTTTCCTCCCACATTCCAAAAACATGCATGGCAAGCTAATTGAACACTCAAAATTGTCCCGCTCTGTCTGTCTGCCTTGCGATTGGCTGGCAACCAGTTCAGGGTGTCCCCGCCTACTGCCCGAAGACAGCTGGGATAGGCTCCAGCACCCCCCGTGACCCTTGTGAGGATAAAGCAGATCGCAAAATGAATGAATGTCAGCGTTACCCTTCACAAATCTGACGGATGTTTTAACAGAAGTCATATACTTTCCAGGGTAAAGACGAGTAGCCAATGAAATTAATCCAAACAAATGAACTGGATTGTCCAGGAGCAATATTGGGGAAGAACAAGGCACTGGTGGGTAAATAATTCTAGACAGTTTATTCTTTGGGAAATCAAACATACTCCAGTGGAATCTCAAAGTCAATTCTTTGCATGATCATTCATTAATGGCGGTTAATGCGTCAGTGATTGGTTGGAGACCAGCCCAGGGTGTAACCCGCCTCTTGCCCAAAGTCAGCTGGGATGGACTCCAGCATGCCCAAGAGCTTAATGAGAATGAAAATGATGAACAGGTGTCATCTTCTCCTACTGCTGTCCCATTTGTAAACGGTAAAAGGTAACCGGAAAATGGATGCAATATTTCAAACTTAGCTCAGTGAATTACAAGCTAAAAACAGTAGCTTTCAGTAATAAACACATATGTGGCTGTGAGGGAATTGGCAGGATTGGAAAACAATTAAGACTATCAACACACACAAATGGCAGTTTGAGAACCAAACTGTTGCATGAATATATTTCAGGCTCACCTTTTTTGAAAAGAAAGAAGAGGACTTGAGTTTTGGAGCCAAAACATAACGTCCCTCATGCATCATCACCATCAGTCCACACGGTGGTGAGATCACTGGCCTACTTTAAAATTCCTAACAGTCCTCCAAGAGGTGCGGTTCAATAAAACTAACTAACTAACTAACTTGCTCACAAACCAGATGAATAAATAAAATGGAGAAATCTGTTAGAACCTGCACAATCCTCATGACGGCAAATTAAAATTGCCCCTTTGTTTGATAATGGAGCCACACGAAATGTTGCTTGTATCAGTTGATACCGTATGTTTGTGTTGGATGATGTTTTAGCTGCTGTAATGGAGTGTGTTGTAGGAAATCATGCCATGATTGCTTGAGATTGCGTCAATTGTGTGTACCAAACATTATGAAGATGGAGCGATTTTTAGTTTAGCGAGTGGGTGTGTGTAGTAATATATTTTGTTAGTGGAACCTTTCCCAAAGTTATTAAGTGGGTTTTTGTACCGGCATGCAAAACCATTGGTAGCCTCTTAGTCTGTAGACTTGGTGTAGAATTCACTTTTTTTTTAAGTACCTGTACTTTCATACTGCATCACTAAATTGTAACCAGTGATTATCTCTAAAATATGTATAAACCATACATGATGAAATGCTGACCATAAGTGAAAACACACGTTTGTATTTAAAAGTCAACTGTGAAGTAATTTTCGAAAATCCCAAACAAAATATTTTCATCTCAATTAAACAAAATACATTAAATTAAGCATGAAAAAAATGATTTCTACTTTGTAAATTTGACAAAGTAATTGTTTTCTCGAAGTGAGATCTTGACGAGCCTCAAACCCGGAAATAGGACGTCACTTAAAGACAACAATAGCGGGGCTCACTTTGGAAAGCCAGTCAGAAATCGAATCGGAAAGCGACGTTTCAAACTTATCTGAGAGTTGGAGGAAGAGGAGATTGTTGGCAAGATGTATGTTGGGCCATACATGTACAAGCCAGATGCTCAGGATGCGGAAAATGTTTTGCCCAAAGGGCCGGACATGGAATGGAAAAGAGACCCGCTGGGATTGGAAGAACGGTAAACTATATACGCTGCGGTTATTAGCTGAGCGTTATTGTTTGCAATTCAATGTTGTGCCATGTTGTAAATTGTGCACGATGGGATTCCCTCCTTGCAGAGATGGGCATTCCGTCTCTGGGAGCAACTATAGCTTCAGTGAGATACAAAACTCAATTCCATTGAAGCTGGGACATTGTGTAAAATGCAAATTAAAAGAGAAAACAGTGATTTTAAACTACTTTTCCACCCATATTATATTGCATATACTACAAGGACCAGTGACAGTATGTAATGTTGAAACTGATGAAAATTATTGCTTTCATGCAAATATTCTCCCACGTTGAAGTTAATACGCGCAACACGTTCCAATAAAGCTGGGACAGGGCAAAAAAAAACAAAAAACAAAAAAACAACAACATTTAAAATAAGTCGTTCTTGACATTGTGGAAGTTGAAATTGACTTACTGGGTTCAGCGCATTAAATTGGCACACGCAAAGTGCATTCAAACAGGTAACCTGCAAGATCTCCCTTTGCAGATGATGTTGTCCACATCACATGTAGTCCATGTGACGTGGACAGTTGGAGATCACCTTGCACCCCTGACAGTGCGTCCATGTGTGTTAACTTGAAAAAGGGAGACAATTGGTTTCCTGACTTTATTTTTTTTCCACTAAACTGAACTAGTTAGAATTCATAGTGCAGGGCACATGTAGCGATAAACAACCATTCACATCATCGCTAAATGGAAACTGAAGCTACACAACTGCACAGGAATCAAGTTTTAATTATATTTAACAAACATCCATCCAGCCATCCATTTTCTAATCTGCGTATTCTCACAAGGTCCGCGGGTATAATGGAGCCTATACTGGCCGTCTTCGGGCAGTCGGCAGAGAAAATGCAAACTCCACACAGGAACGAATCGAACTCTGGCCCTCTGCACTGTGAGTTGGACCTGCGAACGAGTCGACCACCGTGCTGCCCATTTAACAAACATTTTCATTTGATTTCACTATAGTGGAAATTGGTCAGAGGGAAAATTTGTCTAACACTATATTTCTAGTAGCACACCACACAGAGAACCAGATCACAGATATGCATGCTTGAAAGGAAAGATGTCAGAATGAAGGGACAGCCAAACATTGCTGTGCCTCATGATCTTGAGTTTGCTGGCACATTGCTCAAGGTCACCTCAACAATAGTTAGGACTCAGAATGCAGACAAATGTCTGTCCAACATCCAGTTGCCATTTTTTTTCTTTTTGCATGTCTGCAGCAATACAGGTTCGCTGCGGTCCAAAGTCCTCACAGATGAATTACTGCTGAACCAAAGATGTATGAGACCAACTATGATGTGGTCCTACACCAAAGGTGTGCTGTTTCTAAAATTGACTAGACTACCAAGGTATTTATTCTTTTTTTTTTTTTTTTAACTCTCGTCTATGCTAGTAAACATTATTCTGAACAGGAACTTTTTTTTTTATCCCGCTGTTATCAGGTCTTTAAAAAAACAATCTGAGACCCATAACAGTATCATGACGCTATTGGATTCCTGGCTAAATGCTGCAGCCACACGGTTCCTTCAACACCCCCTCAGTACAAAATCCATTCCTTTAAAGCTATTAAAAATGACTCGTGGAACACCTGGACGCCCCCCCCCCCCTCTTCTCCACCATTCCTCCCCATGAAAGTACGTTGGTCACAGAAAGGAAAAAGGCAGGACGTAGGGATGGGGCATATGGGCGGTAACGCGAGGGGTTAAATGTGGCAGGTAAAAGGGTGGGAAAGTGGATCTGCAAAGTCCACTTGAAGACAAGGGAGAGAAAAGACAGAGAGTGGATGGGACAAGTGTTGAGTGCTGTTGTGTTTATTTAGTCTGCTTCAAAGGCAAGCCTAATTATTTTACCATGCTGTGCCTATAGAGACTTCAAGATTCATGGGCTGCTCTCAGCTTCTATCTCCCCCAACTAACTGACAACTTAACCCTTCGTCTCCCAGCAAGCATCTGTAGAGACTTCACCTACGCGACAGAACTTACTCTTACACTTTTCCCCGAGTATGCTCACACGAGTGTTGAGACATAGAGTGTCGCTTTGTGCTCATTAATGTGTCTTTTTCATGTTCTCTGGATCCACTTTTGGATGACAAAGTGTCTCATTCCATCACACGTTGAGAGCCAACAATGGCGTCTTTGGCTGGACCCATGTTTGCTGTCTGCTGAATAGTTTGAATCCCGCTAGTGGGAGCAACAAAATGGAAAAAATGAAGTAACTTTCACTAGCTTCACGTGGACTCCAATGATATGCTGATGAAACAAACGCTTGGAAGATTCTTGATTTTTTTGTACTAATTTATATAAATTGTAAGTGTATTTTAGTTGTATGACGATGTTTTCTTCATTATACATCAAGTTTTATTTTTTATGTATCATAGACATACCTTTCTGTTTAAGGTTGAGCATTATGAAAGACACCTATAAATAAGTGGATGATGATGTCCTTAATGTATTTCTGGTACTTCAAGTCTCAGCGTGCAAAGCAACAGCTAGTGCTGATCACATCGGCTGCATTTATACCACAAGTCCAAGTGCCCTGTTCAGATTTAAACGTTGTTTGAAGATTTCCTAATGTACTATCGTCTTCAAACAAATATAATTATTTTACTGTAATAGTGAGGAAAAGGAGGAATGATCAATTCAAAAGTACACTCGCACACGATTGTGTTTTGTAATTTGGCATTAAAACAAACAAAAAAAAAAAAGGAAATGGCAATAGTAAGTAAACAGTAAAAAAAATTAATAAAATGAAGTCGTTGAGATGCATTATTATTGAGAAATTGGTTTGATATCATAAGGGTGAAATGCAGACCGTGTCTTGAAAGCTGTAACCAACCAGAAATCAGCTATACCTTAGACCAGTGTTTCTTAACCTGGGTTCGATCTAACCCCAGGGGTTCGGTGAGTCGTCTCAGGGGTTCGACGGAGCCTCTGCCATGCAGGGTGAGGCACACGCGACTCAACATGTTAATTAGTTATGACACGCCCGCTTGGCCATCACTGGCTGCAGATGATCACATGACAGTGCTTGTCCAATCAGTGCTGTGGAAAATTTAGTTCGCTAAGTACTCAACGTGTGACTGTCGTGATAGTACGTCGTACAATTAAAAAAAAAAAGTATACTTATCTCCTGAAAATGTATTTAGTTTTTTAAATGTTATTGATAAATGCGTTTTTTTTTGTATTTTTGTAGCTTCAATTATATAGATTTATTTTTTATATCTTGAATTATATGTAT
The DNA here is from genome assembly GCA_901007745.1 of Hippocampus kuda. NCBI lineage: Eukaryota > Metazoa > Chordata > Actinopteri > Syngnathiformes > Syngnathidae > Hippocampus > Hippocampus kuda. Next base: position 23,362 of record CAAKHF010002487.1, read on the forward strand.
ATTTATTTTTCACTCATAAAGGGTTCGGTGAATGTGCATATTAACTGGTGGGATTCGGTGCCTCTAAAAAGGTTAAGAACCACTGCCTTAAACAGATGATTACAAACTTTTCGAAATCTTGGATCATTAACCCAAAGAACCTACGTGTGGAAAAAAAGCCAGATAAGTGAACCCCTACACCATCAGTGACTCTACATCATTCTCATTTAAATCATGTGATATGCTAACTAAACATTTGATAGAATATCAATGTTAAAACAAAAATCAGGGCAAATAATATGATATTCACACCATGAGTAAGCATGTCCCAAACATGCAAGTTGCGCATTAGTTCATTTTATACTCAGTGGCTAAATCTGTTATCTGAGTCATTACTTGCTGCTGCTGTGTTGCCGAACAATACATCAAGATACATGCACCATAACAGTTATTTTTATATTCCACTTACTTATTGTGCCTGCGCACTTCACTGTTGACTATGTCTTGTCGTTTTTGTGTCTTGCCTGCACTTAGAGAGCCGAGGAGCGTAACTTTGATTACTTTATATGTCTCCCACATGTGAAGAAATTGACAATAAGAAAGCAGTTGGGTTATTTTCTAGGTTAAAATTTTTTTGTGTGTGTGTGTGTGTGTGAATAAAATGTGGAAAAGAGAAGTGCTGTATGTTGAAAAGCCATTAGTGATCTGTGCCTCATGTAGATCTCGCTCTGCATTATCTTGTGCCAAAGGGGCAGGCACAGGGTCAGGAACAATAAGAATGACAAAGTCCCTCATATAATAGTGAAAGAGGCGTGTCGGTGGTCTTGTTCACTCATTCCTGGCAAGCGCGCGGGAGATCACTTTACGTCGAATGGGAATGCCAGTCACTTTAGGAATTTATATGTTATTAGTCTGGTCTAGACAGTTGAGGACAAATGTCATAGACATGAGAGACATGGACCTGTTCCAAAGCAATAAACCTTGAATGATGTCAAAGGTGTCAGGATTAGGAAAAACGCTGTGTGTTAAATAACAAAAACATATACGTATCATTGTTCGTCAAAATATCTGAAGAACAAAGTAAATTAGGAGGAAAATTGCAGATTCAAAGCCTCCGACTTTTTATGAGCCTTGCATGGTTTCCTGCAGTGACATGGCATCCCGGGTGATGTTTCTGGGAATACTATTTGTTGGTCCATACTTACCAATAATACACGTGACGCCCATCTCAGTATGAAAAGAAATCAATACTCTGAGGACTCACAAAATCACTCCTTCATCTGCTGAGCACTTCCAGATTTCTTCCCTCTAAAAGCTATTACAGATTTTTCACTTTGCGCTGAGCTTTGTTTCTTTCCCCCCTCCCCCCTTCAATTGTGAAACATAATGCAACACAGCTACAAGTAAAAATTTCATTCTAAACAAATTTGTCTTGCCGCAATGGTTTTCAGTGTTTTTATTTGTCATGTACTGTCGGGACTGAAATTACAAATGGAAATAAGATTTCTCCTCTATGTCTGACATTTATGAGGTTATAATAAAGTCACAAGGTTACTGCGATGTTTTTCCATCCATAATAAATCATAATGGAGCAGTCACCCAAACATTGACAAAATTCTCAATACAGTTGGGAACAGTTGCTTTGACAGCGTATGTGTGTTTACTTTGTATGTCAGTGCATGTTAAAGACTTCACGACTTCCTGCTGATGTGTTGCCAGCTTTTGCTCTCTGACCTGCACCTTGGGAAGGGTGAGGATGGTGGTCTTGACTAATTTTGGTGTTTTCGTAGGCGCGCGTTGTTAGAAACGGGTGTTTTGCACTGCTGTGGATGCTACCACCCAAATGAAGCGATTCTTCTCATTCCCATTAAAATTGGAGCACGAGAGGCACAGTCCTTGCCATGGCGGGATCAGAAGCTGGAACTCGTCCCCCGCAGGAGGGCGCAGCGCGCAAAGTCTGTTTACAAGGAACTGCAAGCAGACCTCCACGGGGGATGATGTCAAGATGCCTGGGCTGATCATAGATCATCATCCTGGCACTTCATCTCACAGATCCCTCTGGTGCAAGAGATACAATGTGGCAAATACAGATCCATATACTCAAAACCCTACTCAACCGGCACCCGAGGAGCTCGTTAACCTGCCGGTTGAGTAGAAGAACCTGTAGCAAAAGCCAAACTGTGGCAGCGTTTTTACTTTCCGGATCTGCATTTGCCACCTCTCGCATCACGATACAATGAAGCTCTCTCCAGTTAACGGGATGAACAAAATGAGTGACAAACACATTTGAAAAGAAGAAAAAGAACTGTGAAGACACCAGGATGTATTTGCATTAGTTTTCATGGAGAAGAGGCATATCAAGCAAAATCCTGTTTACCCAAAAATGTAATTTGCATTTTCAGAAAACATGTTGCAAATCATGACACTTTATTTGGGACAAATAATGGTAATGACAATTTAGCATGAAAGGTTTTAAAACTATTACATATGAATAATGGGTCCCCCCCCCCCTCTGAAACAAGGATTACTTTTAACTGACAACAACTTCCAAGATTTAAAATACTCACATCATTCAAATGAATAGATTTTCAAAAGGAAACTAAATGGGAGTTTGTCTTTACCGTTACTGATCAAATGGTTGTTTCCATTCATCTCAGAATCACAATCATCTCTATTGGCCAAGTATGAAGAACACACAATGAATTTGTCTCCGGTAGTACATGCTGCACTTGTATCATCATAAAAAAGGACATGACAAATAAGTAAGGAAGGACATTCCAAAATGTAAGTGTACCGTTGTGCGGTGGTACCGCCCAATGACAACTGTGAGACAATGTGCAAAGTATCAAACAGAGCTAAAGTGATCAGTGGTAGAATACAATACTAAAACAGTTGTACAGTTGGTGGAGAAAGTCATTAAACCATTTTAAAGTGACCAGTAGCAGTATTTGTAGGACAACAAGTGCGTAATTATGCAGATGTCCTTGAGCGCTTTAAAGTGTCTGGTGCTGTGGAATATAGATCAGTGACAGTCGTTCACGTGAGTACAGAGCTGGAGCTACAATGACTATAACGGTAATACTGTTCCACAGGGTTGTGCAAAATTGCAAAGAGCCACTATACAGATAGATTTGGATTACTGTTTTCATGTTTCATCTTCACTTGGGTGAAAAAGTATTTAGTCATTCACTCTTGTTTAAAAAAAAAAAAAAAAAAAAAGGATGTGCAGTGGCTCCTCTTCAATATAATCGATAAGGATAAGGTCAGGAGCAAAATTACAGTAGCCCAAACTGGCGACGTCGCATCTGACTATTACATATCGGTGCCTATATGTTGATGGATGTGTGTACATAATGTATGTCTATGCTCTGTCTCTATCCACACATCATGTTCCATTTTGGCCTGTCAAGCATGGCAAAGTTGAATTCTGAAGAATGAACTGTGGCCAACTGTGGTTTGCTTGCAGTTCCCTTTGTAGAAACGAGGGTGCACATAAGCGATGCGCAAAAGCACTGGAAATTGAATATCGTGCTCCAGTTGAAGTCTGTCAATGCGCTTTTGGGCCTTGAAGAATGGGTCAGGCCAGCCTCAATTCAAAGTCAAGTCAGCCGCCACAGCGATTGCTTTAACTTCAAAGTAAAAGCTTAAGGCATTGCTATATATGCACAGTAAGACTTGTCCTGACTTCATTTTGAAGTTGAGCCTTGCGACATGTTGCATAGATCAACAACCGGTGTGGCCTCTGGCTTGACTAGGCTAACGCTACTTTCGCCGTGAGACGGCGACTCGACCGTGTGAAGACCTGCAGGAGAGACAGTTCTCTGCATGTCAAAGTAGGACCTTACGTAAAATCGGTCCGGGGTGCACAAAAGTGAGTCTTTCATACTGCAAGTCAGAGGTGGGGCGGCAATTACTTTTTCGAATATACCTTGCAACTCAATTGTGGTGCTTTTTTTTTTTTTTAATCTTCCATTGTGTAGCCCTAGTATAATTATGTTGTTGGAAATTGAAGACTGAAAAAGAACAGAAAAAAGTGTGTTTAGTTATATTAAAATGCCAGAACTACACAATTTAATGACAATTCTTGCCCAAATTTTCTGTCAATTTTTAAGTTCATCCATATGGTCGTTGGCTAGGTGGGGGGGGGGGGACACCAAACACCCTGGCACTCATTTAAGAAACATGATAAAACTTTTATGTGCACCCTTGCACATAAAGATACCTTGCACACTTTGTCGTGGACGGATTTCAACAAATCACTTCCTTCTTTCCTCTGCCATGTCAAGTAGCGCACATCTCCCATAACCAATTTTAAAAGAAACGAGGGGAGCCGCTTCGATCATCAGTGAAACAAGTCTGCTCTATTCATGCCTACAACAGCGCGCAAAACGGATTTAACTGTGCCAAATGGCGCGTGTCCGCCAAAATACCAAAACTTGGTCTAGCCTGCCCCTGCGCAGCTTCAGACCATGCCTCGTGCAAGACTCGCACTGGGCACCAAAATGGAGCTCGATGTGCGTAATTACTCGACGACTTTAGCCATTTAGCCTTCACTGGCTCCCCATACATTTTAGAGTTTTGTTCAAGATCCTCTTATTTGTTTTCAAATCTCTAAATAATCTTGCGCCACCTTACCTCTCTGAGCTCATCCGCCCCTACACACCTGCCCGA
>CAAKHF010002488.1:2327-16275 GCA_901007745.1 Hippocampus kuda
GGGGGGGGGGGGGGGGGGGGGGGGGGGGGGGGGGGTTGAGAGTCTGTGGTCTAGCCACACCATATTGAATCAGCCAATTGAATCAATTAAAACAATTATTGTACTACATTTTGAGAATTATTCAAATTTAATGATTGAATGATTAATATATGTTTGTCATACTTTTTATTGATTTCTAATGTATTTATTTCGGCTTGGAAAAGCTACTTTTCATATTTTGTAAATGATTTTTTGCTAATTGTACTTTTTTATTCGTCCGTTAAAAAAAGGGCAATTACGTTCTACATTATCATTTTATTTGACAAAAAAAAAATAATGGATGAGCGGTAGAAAGTAAATGGGGGCGAGAGCTTTGTTTCCTTTTTTTTTTTTCATAAAAAATGTGGCTTCACAATGAAATAGCAGATTTTTAAAATGATTCTCTTTTTACTTAATGTCTTAATTTAAATTGTACTTTTCCTGACTACGGAATAGAAAATGTATCATCTTTTCTTTTTTTTTCTTTTAGAAAAAGTATGTGCTTATTTGTCTTCGATAAGTACCCGAAATTAATAAATATTTTTAAAATGTTTCTCTGATAATAAGGTGGAAAATGAGATGGATGTAGCTTTGAAAAATCGACTGATGATTTTTCAATACTCGTAAAGTAATTGTGAGGAAGCAGATAGCCTGGAGGCGTTCTCATTTTGATGGTCATGTCGACCATAGATTGGAACACACTGCAACATACTTGGTCGTAACATACTTGTGCAAAGTGGCCCATGGCGTCTCATTTGAAACTGTTTCCAAAAGTAGATCCTTATCCCCCATTTAAGTTAGTCAACATGCTTGCGTGGTCGCGAAGGCTGAAATGTGATGTTAAATGGAGTTGAAGATATAATGGCGAGCTCATGGTACACAACGGATGCCCTCAGGCCGCCTCCACCGCCAGCCCCCCGAGGCGGCAATCTCAAAAAAAATAAATAAATAAAAAATCACGGCGCTCTAAACAAGCCGCAGAACAGCTCCCTCACCACCGCCGCCGCCACATGCTTTTACGCCGTCTGCTGCCCTTTCCGACCATTCATGTTTAATGCATCGCCATGGCGACGCAATAACGCTGTTTCAGCGCAATCCTTTAAACCGGAGAATCCCAACCACTGTGCGGGCAATGATTCACTATCACTTAATTGGACGTAAAATGATTCGTCATTGATGACAAATAAAGCTTTATTGCTCTTCGAGATGTGACGGCGACGTAGAGTGACCGGCAGGATGATTCAAGATCTACTACCTGTTTATCCACCCGCGGTCATTTTTACAACAGAATAACAGCCAAGTGTTCAACTAAACGGGCCCATATTACACATTAAGAAAAAAATTGGGGGGAGATTTCAGCATCTACTTCACACTACGTATGGCAACCGGTACCCCCGCCAAAGTAGAAAGAGAGTCCGAGGCTGACAAAACTGGCATAGCGCCACCCAGTGACAGGGAGGAAACCGACCACCTGGTTACACCTGCTGCTGCTTTCAAACCACACAGGCAGTTTTTATATATATGCGCCCTTTTGCATTTTTGTTTTCAAAAACAAAGTCCGGACTGGTCTGGACTGTATTTCGAGTGAATTGTCTTTCTTGAAAAATGATACGCACGAGCAAGGGTGCCACATTTTTGTTGCTTATTTGCTTGCGTATGCTCGGCTCAGGTCATTTGTTGTTTACATCTCAGCGGGAACATTCATTTTTCATCACTTGGAAGATCCCGATCAATCCCGAGTGGGAATTCTCCAGATGTTCGGGTGTGCCACCCCGGGGGGCTGTGGGGGGACGCCCACATCTGTCTCACCCGCCATCATGCAGACCCAACCCCCACTTTTCTTTCTCCTCATCAACTTCATCTTCCTCACCGTGGCTTCCTGCTCTGGAATGCGCAAAGTGCTCTCCGATTTATGAGACACCCCACTACTCCCCACACTCAGATGCCCACCCCCATGCCATCCATCCATAACGGCAGGTGGCCTTGAAGGAGGTAAAGAGGCACTTAGCCAGCCGTCACAAGGCTTCAGCGGTGATTGCTTTGCCCCATTTCCTCTCCATTTTCCCAAATGTTGCTCAAGTCGGATAATAACGTGTCATTTGGGGTGACATTTGCACCACTCGCAACTTTTCTTCGCATTTCTTCCATTTGTGTTGCCGTGTCCTGGATTACCGGCCACCGACACTTTCTTCCCGTTTTGTTGTGTTTTAACCCACGACGCCACTTGTACCTCAACTTCCAAGTTGCATTTGTTCCATGCTCATATATCAAACCAACTTTCGCCACAGAAGAACGCAAATGCCATTCGTGCGTTTTGGAAATGCCCCACAAAGCAGCTTTTTGTAACATGTTTTTTTAAAATAATCGTGTTTTACACATATTGTACATCAGGGGTGTCAAACTCATTTTGTCACGGGCCACGTTGTAGTTACGGTTTCCCTTGGAGCGCTGTTATGAATTTTGGGAAACCATATGTTTAATTCCCTTCACATATTACATACAGAGCGCAAAACAAATTGATGAATAACTAGTTTTAAAATACGAAGTCAAGAATAATGACTGTTATTGTGGATTACATATGACAATTTGAAATTTTGGTTCAGACTTTAGCAAGCATCATGGAACTTGACATGCTTGATTCGCTTTCGCGGGCCACCTAAAATGATGTGACGGGCCAGATCTGGCCCCCGGGGCCTTGACTTTGACACCTGTTGTAAATATATTCTCAAATGTGTCTTTGTGTCACTTGTCACTTAAGCTGTCCTTGTCATGAATGCCACAGAGCGAGCTTCATTCCGCTGTTGCAATACACCAGAGGGATCTGGGATCTGAACTGCCTCGACGAGGCAGACATTTTGCATTCACACACAAACATGACGAGGTTATTTCAGAGGTATGAATTCATTTGCGAAAGCGTCGGCGTGCGAGCGTGTTTTCCCCATTATTACGGTTGCAACAGTGATGTATCTATGTTTGTGATAAAGCTTCACGAAAGGTCAGAAGTTGTCTAAGATCCAAATCCCCGTGTCTCAAGCTGGGAATCTTGGAGTAGAAACTCCGGAGGGGAAAAAAGCGGTCTTGTCCGCGTGGACGAGCAGTTAGCGAGGAGCAACTGAGGCTAAAAAGGAAAGTTGGAAGTCGGCGAGCTGCAGATTTTTTTTTTCCGCGGCAGGTATTCGTTCACGCTCGGCCGAGCGCTGGACCAGCAGTCAAGGCCAAATGTTTACTGGCAGATGCGTTTTAAGCCAGCGCTTCTTAGCTGCTCACGGCAGCGGAAAAATCCCGCCGATGGCCACCTTCCACCTGCAAAATCTTGACCTTTTCCGCAAATGACGGATGAGCTGGCCGCCCTCGCCGTGATCACATCTTTTTTTTTTTCCGTCCCATTGAAGATGGAAGGAAGTCAGTCAAAAAAGCCTCCGAGGCCAACGCGTCCACTCACCTCATCTGTAGCATACTTCTATGATGTATACTTTTTCAAGTTGTATATTTTATACATAAATATATATATTTTTAAGACTAAACATATTTTTTTTGAATCAATTATTATTATAATTGAGATCACTTTGGTCAAATAGACAATTTCACAATTGTGGGCAAAATTTGTGGGGGTTTTTTCTTGAATAAAGTCACTTTTTTTTTTAAAAAAGGTCTACTGTTTTCACATAAAGTTGCTTTTTTTCAAGAATTAATATCTATTTTTTAGAACATTTAGTTTTTCCAGCAATGTAGTATATTCGTATATTTTTTTAAATTGCCTGAATGCAATTTTAATAAAATAAAATCACGTAATCATATGTAGCCGACTATAGAATACTGATTTATTTCCAGAATTGTTTTTTAGACAAAAAAAAAAAAAAAAAGGCTAAGACTTTCCCTATTCCAGATATTTTTTGAAACAATTAAAGCAAATTATTTAAAGAATTAAAACGGATTTTAAAATATGTAATATTCTGTAAATTAAAACTATACTTTGGGGGAAATAATGTTTAAAAAAATATAGCTATTTTGTCTTTTTTGGGAGGAAAATGGATGTGTTTTCTTTCGAATAACAAAATAAAAAATTAAATATATATATTTTTTGTTTTATCGAAAAAAAGTCATATTTTCAGACTTAAGTTGTAGTCCACTTTCACCTCAACAACATCGTCGCAATCTGGCATCCCAACATCGGTGTGGTGGCGCAAAGGCTGCGCTTTCAAGCGCTAATGTGATGACACCGGGCTATCGACGGCTCTGCTAGCGACACTGGCAACTTGCGGCAAGGTCAACAAGTCCTCCACTGTCATGCCGGAACCCGCGAACCCCCGCCCTCGCCGACCCCGCGGCCGCCAGGAAGGTGTTAGCCAGCCTGTCAGGAGTATTGACGTGACGAGCAGGACCCGCCGCATCCCAGAGGCGCTACCTTTGACTTTTGAACCCGACACCGCCACCCACTCGGACACCGTGAGTGCGACCTTGTCCAAGTAGATCAACGGGCGTCGAGGGGTGGAGAAAGGCAAAGAAGTGGCTTGGGAGGTCTTCAATTGGCATCGAGAGGAGTGGCCAATCAGAAGCAACATTAGAAAAAAAAATTAATAAATTCCAGTCGTATTTATTGTCCTTTTTTTTTTTTTAAAAAATAGGCTATTTGGGGATGGGATGTGAGGAGTCTTTCGAAGAAAAACAAATGTAAACACAAACTAAGTTGTGTTTTTTCTAATATTTTAAAAAAGGCAAATTTTTCTGGGGAAAAAAACCAAACTCATATGAGACCAAAGCCAGGAAAAAGATTAAGAAAAAGATCACTCATAAAAATAAGTCGTATTTGTGAACTAAAAATAAATAAATAAATAAATAATACAGGCGCATGTGTGTGCACGTGTGAAACTTTGGTACGCTGGCATTGTAACGCTTCTCAACTCTCAGCCCGTTGGTCCCATGGTGCGGCTCGCCTCGAATACGACGGCGAAGGATGGACGGAAGGAACGGGCGGGTGTGGGGCTGGCGGCGGGGGCTCACATCACCGGGGAGCCGAGTGGACCTGCTAAATAAATCAACTTAAGTCTGAGGGCCCGTCGGTGTTGCTTTGGCGGCACGGCGAGGAGGTGCGAACGAGCGGCGGGCAGGCGGGCGGTCGGGGATCTGGCTTGAAGGGATGCTGTTGAAAGTTTGACTGGTTGGCGCTCGGCTCCCAGTGGGCACGAGGACCAAAGACGCCCTGTGATTCTTTCAAACATTCAATATATTCGCTTGGTGTGAAAGGGCCCCATCTTCTCCTTCTTCTTCTTCTCCTTCACATTAAAGTGGCAGGACTTTCCCATTGGCTTTCCATCAGCTGCGCTTTGAAAAGTCCCACTTAATGATTTCAAGCTCTTTTAAGAACTTACTTTGGGACAATTTCTTTTCATGTGGAGATGAGCGAGGGGCAAGGGGGAGGGAACATGAGGGACTTTGGAATTATCCGACTTTAGAAGGAACATTGCTTCTTTGCCGTCTAATTGGACGGGACTGACTTTGGTTTTAATCCACTCGCCACTGGTTTTATTTGCGCGCTGACTTATTTATCACAGACACGGCTCGTCTTTCGCTGCCGGCGTCTTTACTACGGTGGAAATGAAGGATGCCAACTGGCTCAATGACTAAACTTGCCACATCTGATGACACATTTAAAAAATAATAATAAATTAGTTTTATGTTCTTGGCAAAGTTAGCATTGTAATGAGATATTTCATTTCATTGAGGAAAAAAAGTAGTTTCATAAGAGTCGAAATTAGTAGTTCATCAAGAACAAATGTGACATTCTTAAAAACATTTATTATAAGAAAATATATCATATTTTGATTGAGAATTTAGTTGTTTTTCTTGAACAAAAAAAAATTGGTTTAAAAAAAAAGGATTTTGTTTGAGAAAAACGTCAAAATCGTTCTTTGAGAAAACTAAAGAAGTATTTTTTTCCAGGATAGGTCCAGTTCGAGGTGGGGTTATGTTTTGGGTTATGTACAGTTTGGTAATGTTCGGTTATCTTAAATTTGGGTTGGTTTTTTAGTTCAGGCTGAGACAAGAATTAGACTACGTTTGATTTTAGGGTTGGTTTGGTTGGGATACAGTTATTTTTGGTTAAATTAGGTGAGGATGAGGTTCATTTGGGGTTTGTTCGGTTAGGGTTGGATGAGGAATAATTGTAGGGTTGGTTTGGTTTATCACCTTAATATAATGCCGGTGTTCGGTTTCAGGATTTGGTTTAGGGTAGCATTTTGAATTTCAATAGTTCAACAAGGGAACAATTTGACTTTGGAAATTGCTCCTGTGTAGAAATCAGTGATACAAGCCCGATATGGCGTTTGCTGTGTTTTGACAGCGTTTGATGTGATTGGTGGGCTGACGTCGCCGCGCTTTTGGCTGCATTTTGTCAGCTGACGCTCCAATTAAACGCTCGACTGAGGGATGTGTAACTTCGGCGGCAACCGCGGGAGCGGGAAAACTAAACAAAAGGTGTGCTGGGATGAGAAACAAAAGGACAAATTCCCCGCGTGCTCCCTCCCAGTTAGCAACTTAATGGTTGTGTTTACCTTCATGCCTGCGCGCACACGCACACACACACACACACACACACACACACACACACAGATAGAAGGCATCCTCTCAAGGCTCTGCTTCAACATACTGTATTTGACTCTAGGAAACATTGCATCCCGTCTTATTTTCCCCGTCACTTGCTCATTCCCTTTGTTCCCGGGCCGCTGTTAAGTTTGCCGCACTTTGCCGAGCGGCGGCAGACGTGTCTGGAGGCGTATCGCCGGCTGACAGAGGCTGGCGTGCACCAGGGCTGACAGGCGGGAAACTCTTGTTCTTGCTTTTTTGTGCCGGCGCTAACACAACACCCCTGTGATTAGAATCTCCTTCTGATATCACCCGCAATATTTCTACACGGCGGCGAGAGGCTGCCAAAACCGACAAGCCAATGCGGCGTGAGACGGGATGGGACGGGGGGAAAGTGATGGCGCGAGAAGAGCGGGTATTTAAAATATTGAAGCCCTAACTGCTTTATTGTGGGTTTGTTTGTTGATTGCACGCTTTGGAAAGCGGGGGAAAAGGCAGCGGTGGAACTCGTGGAAAACAATGTCGACGTCCAGTGACAACAATCACAATGCACGTTGTTACATGTGAATCTTGATACACTCAAAACCATACCGCACAGTCCGGCATAAAAAGTCCAAATAAATTTTACTGTATCGTGTGTACATGCATGTGCCCTTAAAGGGGAGTTTGCGATATCCGCACTTGAACTGACCTGTGAACTTGGGCTTTGGGAGCTTTGCTGAATCTGTAACGGAATATCCACCTTTGGAAAATGAACAGAAAACAACTCTGCATCAGATGAACAATCAGAATCAAAGTGAAGAGACCTCAAAAAATAAAACTTCAAATTGATATCACTTGAGTGAGGTCTTCGTACCACGAAATGTTTTCAAAACTTTAATTTTGGTAAAAAAAAAAAATGTCAGCATTTATTTTCAATATTTTGATTGAATCATTAGCAACATTTTTTAACATTTAAATGCAGTGTTAACATTTAACCTGCGTACAAGTAAGAGTAGCTCATAACATGAATTATAGTTTTTAGAAAGATAAAATCTCTCATTGTTTAGAAACACTACAACACTATCATATTTTAATATTGATCTCACTATGGTGGTACTTGGGAAGCTCAGTTTTTATGATTTTTTTTTTTAGGTGACACTTGGTGCAAAACATTTGAGAACCACACAATCATTATCATAGTTACGAATATGTCATGCTACCAACAATGCAGCTGTGGCTACCATCGGCTTGCTAATGCTAGCTTAGTATTGCGAGTGCTGCCATTACATTCATTTCTTAAAAAATATGAATATTGAAAATCATTTGAGTTTGGTCATGGAATGAATTAAACTTCCAAGTCAAGTGTTTTTCAAAAAGATGACCAATGCAACCTCTTCTCCAACAGTTTTTTTCTTTCTGCTAAAATTTTGCACCCCACCCCCATAAAAAGGTGAACCAGAGGTAACTGCCCCCCGCCTCCGGCCCTACTCTACGCCACTGCAACCGTCACACACCATCACACGACGACGGCGCTCGCAGACAACAATTTTTAAGTGCCGCTTCTTCACAGTTTCACATTTCCACCTGCGTCCCAGACAAAAGAGTCATTTACATTTCCTTGGGCAAGGCCCAACCTCCCCGCCCCCCATGCCCCGCTTCCTCTATGCCGCCACCCCTCCTCTAACGCTCGCCACCTCCATGTTTCACTCTGCTCCCCTGCGAACAAAAGCTTATTTAACCTGCGGTTGGATTACACCGGCGAGGTGATTGCCTGGCCCTCTTCCAACACCCCCATTATCAAAGGGGCGGCCACCTTCATTAATGTATTATTAACGAGCGTGTCACAGTGTCGTCCCCGCCGGGGCAGACGGTGGGGGTCCGTCCTACTAATGGTGTGCGAGAAGGCCCGGGCGAAGCGGTCCGTCCCTCGCCGTCATCCTCCGTCGAGCCTCGGTAGCAATTAGCTAAATTGCGTATTTGCACTGCTAAAGACAGCGGGCTTTAATTGAAAGCGACTCCCCCGCTGAGACACACACACACACACAGGTGGCCAATCTGTCACGATAGGCTACCTCTCTCAACCTTTAATAATAATAACTAATGCTCATAACGAGCGCCTCGCAGACTAAAACGCGCATCAAAGAGGTTCTCAACAAAGAGAGCGTCGTTGAAACATGTTCACGGGGCGTCGGAGCCGACTGGAATTAAGAGTGAATCAATGATGAAAATAAAGTAAGTGACAATTAGGCGAAGAGAAGCTACGCAGCAGTAATTAAAATGAATTGAGAAGGTGCAGCGGGGAGCAAAGATGAAGCTACTTTTTTTTAATTTTTTTTTTAAATGAAGATCTGATGAGACTTTCTTTGATATTGTATGATAGTCGTGATCCACTCGGAGTTCTGTTTTGTTTTGTTCTGTCATTTGGCTTATCCCTGCTTCCCCGAGGGGGTGCACGGAGGCACGCACCCGGGAGCTATTGTAATCAACTGTCGCGGCTTGCTCTGCGCCCCCACCAGGAAGACGCCAGACTGGTCCTTTGGGCCACTTTTGAAAGTCATATCTTCTATCTTGTACACCAACTGTCCTTAAAGGGGAAGTCAACGCAATTATTTTCTTATTTCTGTGCCTCCACTCGCCCAAACAAGATGTTCTGATTAATAGTGCTTTGTGGAGTAAGAATTAGGCAGATTAGCGCATGAGGTTTCATCAATCTCAGCGTGTTGCTTTGTTGATGACTGAAACTGAAGTTGACGTACCCTTGGGCTCGCAGTGCAGCGTCAAGTGACCAAAACTAGAAAAGAGGCGTGCCATGACATTAAGTATTGCTGTAAAACACAATATCTGAATACTGTAGACTAGTGTAGTTTATGGTCTGGTGGCTTGCTGGGTCTTAAAACCAAGAAACGTACTTTGACAGATTTTGTTTTTGGGGGGTCTGGAACGAATTAATGGCCTTTCCATTCATTTCAAAGGAATTGACATCTTTGCTATATATATTTGAGTGCTTTTGATTGCAAGCGTAGTCACAGAACAAACTGAACTTGTATCTCAGGGTGCCACAATATTTTTTGGGTGCCACTTTAAAAGTCTGAGAACCACTCATCCCCATGGAGTAACATTGTCCCCATGTTTTGGGGTATGGAAACGCGCCAGGGAAAACCCCCACCACATTTGGCAAGCGATTGATCAGGAAGTCATTTTCAAGGAAGGTCGAAGTAAAGCCTCTTTTGCAAAGGTGGCTGTCTGCCCCCCTTTCCCCTCACCCCGACTCCTTCCTTCCTTCCTGCGCACTTCACACTCCCGCCCGGCTGCCTAATTGACTTCATGTCTGTTCACGAACGCGGCGGCACCTTCCACCTGCTCGCGTCCCATTCGCGGCATAACACCCGAATTCTCCCACGCTCGCACTCTATTAACGCGCACACAGCCAAGTTCAGCTTCCTGCTATTACAAGATCCAATCTCATTTTCAACCCAATTTAACCCGGACCACCTCAGACAGAGGGGGGGGGGGGGGGGGGGGGGGGGGGGTGGAGCGGGGGACTCCTGCGGCAGCCTTACTGTAATTATCAACGTAGACAACAAGTCAGAGGCGAGGACACTTTTATTTCGTTATCATTCACTCCAATTATGATACGAGTACGATTCATATCGAGATACTCTGAGCCATCAGATTCACGTCACTAATGATGCGATTCAGTCCGATTACAATAAAACAACGTGATACAGTCACAGAGCTAGTGATTCACTCAAATCATGATTTAATTCCCTCCAATCCTGATGCAATTCAGGTCAGGTAAGTTACTATTAACTCCAAACTGTGATCCACTCCAGTTAGCATTCGATTGGATTGCATTCTCTATGACAACAATACATTGCATGGCAAGTTCAAGATGGTAAATTCACGATTGTGAGAAAGCGACACTCCAATTACTATAAAGCGATTCGATTCATTTGCGAAATGATTCGCTTTGATTATGATACGATTCACTGCAAATCCATTACGACATTAAAGTCAGGAGACAGACAGTATAAAATTGCTATGATACCAACGAATGCACTCCGACTTGCTCAAATTATAATATTCACTTCATTTATGATACTCTCTCCAATTACATGACGACATATAGAGTCACGATAAGTATCAATGTATTGCGATCCCATTCGCTGTAATTATGACTTACTCCAATCACAATTTAGTACGATTCTCTCAAACTATGATCCCAGGCGATCCACTTAGGATACATGCAAAGCTACTCCGATGTGACGCCATTCACTCCAGTTTCGATATGCTGCGATCAACTCCTGCGACGATACAATTCACGATCAGATTCATACCAATTCCCAGTTCAGTATAAAAAAAGCTTCCGTGACGTGATGTGATTCACTGAAATTATGATGCAATTAAATTCGCTCCAATAACATTATGAAAGCGTGCGATTCCCTTGTATAATAAGATGCATAATGTGAAATTCTAGTGTCTATTAAAGATTCCTCCATTTCGAGTCACCCTTCTAGGTGCCCAAATTATCATGTATAATTCAATGATCTTAATGCACTCACTTCAAGTGACCTACATAAATGACTTTTTAATTTAATTTTATTTTTAATATATGTATTTATAATGAGGTAGTCCTTTAAGTATATTCCACTTACCTATGAGATAAAACAAAACCTTTTGTTTGAAGACAATGGAAACAAGTGTCTGTTTACATTGGGATGACAAGGCAGTTTGGTGTTTATGACACACGTGACGTCAGCTGCCAAGTTCGTCTGGAGATCCTGAGCTACCAAATTAATCTGAAAACATTGTTTGCTTCATTCCCTGCCTCCCTTTTCTTTTGTGCGGGTCACCATCACATAATTTTGGTTTGTGTTCAGCGGGCGCCCTTGAATACTGCATTCTATGCATCTGCTCTAGCCATTTTTTGACAATAAGTGAGTCCTAGCACTCGAGCAGGGATGGGAGGAGGTGGAGGATCTCGCCGGGACGTTGCTCCGAGCTCCCCTCGAGCGCATCCAACAGATCGTCATCCGCCACGCGGTGGATCCGTGTTTCGCCGGCGCACCGACACCGGCTCGCGTGTGATAGCGACAACTCCCGTCTGCCCTTCTTCCTGGTCGTCGCCGTCTTCTCGCTCGCAGCGATAGTGACTTACTTAGCGAGCCATCTGTGACTCAAATGCGGCGCAGTTAGCCCACTTTTACATGCATTACCCCCCCCCCCCCACCCACATGCACACCCCAAGCACTTTTAGGATGGTAATGAAGCCAGCAGCTTTTTACCATCGATACATAATTGAGCATCCAATGAGGGAGAGGCTATTTAAAGCAGCTTTTGCCCTGCCTAACCCTTCATTGGAAGACTTGAAAGTCTGTTATTTCAGCTCCTTGACCAAATGATGTCCTGCCGAGGTGAGCAACATTATCAAGATCAAGATCCATTGCATTCAACGTGCGGCCTTTTTTTCCGCCCTAAAATTTAAATGTATTAATTCATTTATTATTTATTTTTCATTTATTTAACTCTAATTTGTTCGTGCATTTTTTCTCTTTAATAACTTTGCAACACTTAAAATAATAATAATATTAATAATGATGATATTAATTCACATTGTCATGGGTGTGTGGAATTTTCAGGGGGGGAAAAAATCAATGAATTACATTTTGAGATGAGGCTGTAAACAACAAAATATGGAAAAAATGAAGCGCTGTTAATACCTTCAGGATGCACTGTCACCAATAAAGGCTATGCATTTGGTTTTACATGCTAAAAAGCAATAGTTAAGTCTGAATAAAGCTCCTCAACTCACTTCAACATAAGTCCTCGACACAACAATTCATGAACAGGTGAGTTTTTCAGGTAATTTCCCTAAAAAAAAAGTTTAAAAAAAATCACTAACTACAGAATGCAAATTTGTGAATGCTGAACCGCGAATCTGCTGAGGTTGCCATGATTTCCTATTTAAAATGGCAGGCATCGCAACATCCACAAGACATGCGTGTTGTCGCACACAAACAGGGGTGAACACATGGTCGCAGCCGCTCGCACCCAGTCCTCATTTTCACCTCATTCGCACCCGCGGGGGAGGTAGCGTCGACGCCGCGCTCAGGTCGTAGCCCGACGGCGCACCCCCCCCTGCTGTAGGTAACACCTCCAAGCATCTGTCAAGCGGCGCCCGATGCCTATTCATGTCGCTCGCCGACGTGGCCTGTGACGCGCTCGCCAAACACCGGGAGAGGGAAGTGGGGGGAATCGTTGGAATTGTGCTCACGTTCCGACAGCGTTTTCAAGGGAAACAAAAATAAATGCTCACGCACTGAACTAAAATGACAAGCACAAAACTAACTGTGACTTTAGGGCTTGTATCTCTCTTGTCCTGTGCAAGACTTTCGCATGTAATTCAACCTTATTCAACAACAGAATTTAAAAAATAAAATTCTACCGCATCGTGCTAGCTTACTGTGATAATAACCCTTGACATGTAAACATCCTTTGAGGATTTGCCACAATATGGCGGCAAAGCACGATAACGGATTGCTCAACTCTCTTGTAAGCAAAATTTTGGCTGACTGCACAAAGCAAAAGTTTAATCGAGCGAGGTGATAAGAGATACCCAAATAAAATTGAGTTTTTGCATCCACGGCAAGTCTAAAAGGATAAACAATACAAAATGGAGAACTCAAAACATCTCCCTTCATGGGCAACAACACCTAACGTGAGCTGTTTACTCAAAACGCTGCGAGCAGATCATAGCTAATAGCATTCTTCAGCTTCACTTTAGCGGCCCGAGAGCTAAGCGTTTTCTTTGCTACTCTGCTGGTCTTCCCCAAACTCAAAAGGCGTCCCCTCCGCTTCCGTTAGCCCCCTTTATCTCAATACTTCGAAACCTTCAAATGCATGACATGCAGATGTAGGCACGGCCTTCGTCGTGCATTATTCATTATTGAAACGCTGCCGTCTCATTGTGGTCACGGGCAGCGATCCTTGAGTCGCCGCCCCCCCCCCCCACACCTGGAAGTCCGCCCAAATAAAATGTCCAAACGGTGGCTGGCCCAATTCTTCATTAGTTGGGCCTCATTGGAAAACATTATTGTTGTTCTGAGGGTGGCGTTTGAGTGACAAGGTGGCGCACTTGACTTGCGTTGAATTAAAAGCGGATCCACCGGCGCAGGTTTGGCGATATTGGAATGGACATTTGCATATTTTCCACGATATTAAAAAAGGATTAGCTCAGCAGAGCACAACAAGTGGAGTGACTGGGGTGCGGTGGGGAAAGGGAGGGGGGGGGGGGGCGCTTCATATCATAAATGACACCAAGGTTGGAAGGAGGGGATTGCGCCCCCCCCCCCCCCCCCCCCCCCCC
>CAAKHF010002490.1:3123-13381 GCA_901007745.1 Hippocampus kuda
CAACCCCCCCCCCCCCCCCCCCCCAGAAGCGTCTTTTTCTGGACTGGTTGGGCTTGACGACGGGAACAATGAGAACGATACGAGGACGAATACAAATGAACTGGCGCCCACCGAGCGAGAAGACGCGCCGCCGCAGCAACCCGAAGGAGGCGCCGTGCTGATTTCAAGAAGCCTTTTCCAGACTGAAAGTGAAGCTCCAAGGCGCCGCTCTCGTGCGCCCGCGCGCGCGTGGACTCTTCGCACGGCCTCGTGAAATGGGCCGACGGGCGAGACGGGACCTCTTGCGCCGCTTTGGACCCGGAAGAATGCGCCATCCGCCCGCCGGGCCCGAGCGAGCCGGCCTGCGCCCCCGCGTCGGGTGGGGGCTCAAATCTGCAGCGTTGCACCTTCTCTCGGTGCCCGTCAGGCTTTCCGACAGCTTGCGCTTCCGCCCTGGAGAAATTGTCCCCGGCGGCGACTCTTTGTCCAGACGTGCGCCGACGACGACCGCCGACCGAGACGACGAGCGCAATGGAAAACCAATTGGGGGGGGTTCTTTCCAGCGGCCTTCCGCACGAAATCCACCAACGGTTGCGCACGTTTGCAAAGAGTTGAGGGAAGCTCAAGATGACTCGACCACTCTGGCCGGCGGCTCATCTGAAGCGCAGCAAACGCGGCAACCCCAAGCCCCTTTCGGGCGTCTCCCGAGCACGCCGGCCCTCTTCCGAGAGGGGCGACGACAGCCCGGTGGTGGTGGAAAGCCGCCACCGCCACGCGATCATGCCAACGGCAAAGAGGCCCGTTGCGCGTGCGCGACGGGGTGAAGAGTTTTGAGCGGCTTCAGCTCGCGGCCGGCGGGAGACGGCGCCCGCATATTTGACGCTCAAGTGAGAAGTGAGTTGCCGCGCCTCCGAAATCTCCCCGGCAACCAAAGCGCCGCGGCCGCGGGTCAGGTTTCGTCGGCAGCCGAGCGGAGAGGCGGCGCGTGGGATCACGTGAGCCCACGCGTCAGGTCACCCCAATCGCAGCCCAAAGCGACGCCTGCTCGCCGGCCGCCCGCCACAAAAGCGCTCGCCGCCGGCCGGGGGGGGGAGCGAGATGGCCGTTGGCGTTCCGGACGACGCCGACTTCGCCTCCTTCAAGGCTCAGTGCCTCGGCACCCGAGGCTGGTCCAGGCGCTACCACAAGGGAGGCGTCAGCGTGTGGTGCCGCCCCGACGACGACGACGACGGCGACGGCGTTCAAAAGATCAAGGTGATCGCTCGGCTACACGCAAACGGCAGCGCTAAACGTCGGGCTCAGTCGGGTCCGGCCGGCCTTCGTCTTTGGCACCCCGCAAACGCGTTTCCTCTTTGCTTGGCCGCGCCGCTCAAAGGCACTCGCATCGCAACCTAAGGCGACCCGGACGCGGCGCGCGACGTTCAGGCGCGGGGCCAAACGGACGGCTCGCTTTTCAAGGAGGCGGCGGATTGAATTTCATGCCGAGTGGAAAAGACGCTCTGGCCCTTGTGTGCCCTTCAGATGAAGATGGCGTGCGGGGGCGTGAGCGCCGCGACGCTGTACGACGTCCTCCACGACGGCAGCTACCGCAGGAAGTGGGACAGCCACATGATGGACGCCTACGACATCGGCAGGCTGAGCGTCAACGCCGACGTGGGCTACTACTCCTGTGAGCCGCCATCACGTGCCCGACTTGCTCGGCATGCCGCCGGACTCCGTTTCAATCGTGTTTGGCTTGTTGCTAAAAGAAACCCCGCCCCCCTCCCCCCCAAAAAGGGCTGGCTTCCGCTCGGGTGCCGTTTTCCAGCTGGGCCGGCAGCAAGAGCGCAACAGAAGAGCCGAGATGGGAGCGCCTGACTTGCTCAGGCCGTTGCTGGCGCCGCGCCAGGAGCCGGGGCCACCGAGCCGCAGTCTTGCCCCCGGCCCCCGGTCCCCGGCCCCCGGCGGGGCAACGAGGCGGTTTTGGTCTCGCCACGGGTGTCTTGGGCTCGGGCTGTTTGCATCTCGGCCGCTTTTGCCGACGGTCTCGCTCGGCCTGAACTGAGAAAAGGCCCCGAAAGGGCCTGGCGGGGGGGGGGCGGCTCAAATGCGGCTCGCCCGACGAGCTTCGGAAAGGCCCTCATCCATGAATGTTGTCGCTCCAAGGGAGGTGTCCCGCTCCGCTGAAGAATCGGGACTTCGTGACCTTGAGGTCCTGGCTCCCGCTCGGCGACGACTTCCTGATCATCAGCTCCTCCGTCAAACACGCAGTAAATACGCGCTCGTGTCCCAACGCTCGCGACCGTCCGAGTGCGCTTTCTTTGACGGCTGGTGCTCGTGTCCCGGCAGCAACACCCTCCCAAGAAGGACTTTGTCCGCGCCGTCTCGCTGCTCACCGGCTACTTTGTCCAGTCCGCCGGTGCCGCGGGCTCGTCGCTGTACTACCTCAGTCAGCTCGACCCTCGAGGTGACCGCAACGACATGGCGCTCCCGTGCCCACAGAGGCGCCGCGCCGGCCCCCCCCCCCCGTCCGGCGCTTCAAGCAAGTCTTTTCTTGTCTTTCTAGGTTCTTTACCAAAGTGGGTGGTGAACAGAGTCTCTCAGATTGTGGCTCCCAAGGTCAGTCAAGTCCCGCCGTTCTCAATGGTGGCAAAGTAAGCGCCACGAAGCGCTTTTCCTTCTCCGGCCCGCGCGGACCTTTGGAAAGGGGCGTGTCTCGCACCGGCCAAAACACGGAGGTTTGCGGTGGCGGCGGTGTTGTTTTCTTTCCTTTTCTCCGACGTCTCCGCCGGCGATGAGGCGGCTTTGTGGCCCGCTCGCTTCCCCGCCGTCGGTCTCCGGGGCGGCTCTCATCTCGCCATCGGTACTGACGGCCGCTCGCCCGCGCCATCTCGGCCCAACGGGGCTTCGGTAGCGCTCGCACTCACAACGGCGCTTGCGGCCACAAGCGCAGAACTTGCAGGCGGAAGCGGACGCCGGCGGTCCAAACGAGTCTGCCGCTCCGCTTTGTGGCTAGCAAGCGCTTGAGGCCGGCTGCCCGCGGACGGCGGGCAGCCGGCCCGCCCGTCGCTCTCGTGAGGATAAAGCGGCTCAGATCATGCGCGGATGGCTCTCTTTTCTTTTTCTGAGCTTCAGCAACGGTGGGGACAGGGGAGAGCCCCCACCCCCCCTCTTCACACACACACGCATATTCATCAAACTCGCACCCGAGTCGTCTTTCTTGGCCAGGTCGTTTGAACGCTGACCAAAAGGGCGTTTCCGGGGCTCTCTCGGCAAGGGTTTCCCAAGGTCGCGGGTGTTGGCTTTTTTTTCCTTCTTTGACGCTCGCAAAGACGTTCAGCGGACGCTTTTGATGATCGCAGAGCGTTGTTGTTGTTGTCTGCAAGAAATTTGCAAGCCCTTCCAAATGGTTTGTGGCAGCGAGTAAAAGGCTTCGCAAGCCGGAAGGAACTCGGACGGAGGCGTGCGTCTTTGCCGACCGAGTGTGCCGTGTGGCTTGCCAGGCGTTGCGGAAGCTCTACAAGGCCTCTCAGAAGTATCCCGAGTGGAAGCGCCGCCACGAGCCGCACGTCAAGCCGTGGCTGTTTCCGGAGCAGAGCGCCTTGCCGCGCATCAGCGTGGCCGACTTGACGCCGCAACGCGCCGATTCCTTGGACAACATCGACGAGAGCGGCCTGAGCGAGGACAAGACCGAGCGCGGCGATGACGACGACACTTGAGCGTGTCCGCGCTCCCCTTTTGGTGGGGGGGGGCTCTTTGCTTTGCTGTGTTGTCATTGTGATGTTCTGAGTAGAATTACATGAAGAACTTCATTACCCAGAAGGCCACGGGAGTAGTCGTAGTAAAGAGTGCAAGCTTGAAGTAAAGAGTCCTCAAGTTCTATCTAACACACCTCGTCTCCTTTATTATATCACGAGAGACAACACAGTCATCGTGCAAACAAATCTGCTCATTTTGGATGCGGAAGCATCGCTTTTGTCTCGTCGAGTCCCAAAGCCATCCTGGCTGCACGGAGATCACAGCAGGTGAAACCAAAAACCAGCAAGAACACGTCGCAGTTGCTCAGCGCGTTCGCGGCAGCTTTCCAAAGTCCAACAGTTCAACCGCATCCGAAACATGAAACCACAGGCCGGCCCGTGCGGCCGCCGACGGCCTCAACCGGTCGCCAGAAAAACGCAAGCCACACACACACGTTATTTATTGCTGTATTGATTCCACTGGGACGGCGGCCATTGATCAGCACAAGAATAAACGGCGCCACTGCGCCGGACTTGGCGTACATGCCAGTTTTCAGGTTTGTCAACGAGCACAGTGAGACACATCAAAGTTGAAGAAATAAGAAGCAAACCGGCAAGACCTCATCAAAGTGACAACTCCAACCGTTTGCAGTACTCAAAGACAAGACAAAAGACCAGGACAGACAAATCACTTGCAGCTCCAAATGTGCTGGTCAGGAGCCCACTGGAACGGGCTGGAGTCTGGAAAGGGGGGGTGGGGGGGGCCATGTCTGATGTACTTGTAAGTTGAGGGCTTCATCGGTTTTGGATGGATTGCTCTACGTTTCGAAAGGGCAGAAAGGGGAGGACGACTTGGTTGAACACAGCTCTCTTTTTTTCAACCTCTCCCACGAACACCCCCCCCCCCCTTTCCGGTAACGACCCACCTTCCTGCTTTTCTTCCCGAATCACATGTAAGCAACATAAGAACATTTCGGAAAGTACTCAGAACAGAATAGAATTGAGCTAACTCACATAAAAGAATAGAATGCTTCAATAAAAAATGATAAGAATGAACACTTGAACATAAGCTTGCATCTTTTTAGCCAATGTTGAGGGGCGCTGCCGTCCCGCACGGAAAACTCGAGGATCGACTTGTTGCGTCTGAGCCCCATCGGCTCCTCGCGATCGATTGTTGATGTCTGTGGCGGCAGACATGGCGGCGTCCGCGGACTCGCGTGAGCTGTTCGCCGACGCGGTGCGAGCGAGCCTGCGCGCGTGGCCGGCCCTGCAGGTGAAGCCCGACCCTCGTCCCGACCTGTTGACGGTTCCGGGCGGCTGCGCGCTCAGCCGCCGATGACCTCGTGACGCGCGCGCGCGCGCGCACGTCGATGAGTGTCCGCCACATGGCTCGCGTCGACGCGTCGTTTCGAACGCGGCTTTTGGAGCTTTCGACGCCATCGTTCTGGATGACCATGGAGAAGCGGCGAGTCCGGGGCTGCTTCGAGAAAAGAGCCGCCGTCCCAGAAGCCAGGCCAATGCTCCCACTTGCGCTCTCCATCCGAAGCCTCCTCGTAGCCCGAGCGAGGCCCGCGACGCACTTTGCGGACGGGCGCGTCGGGCCCGACGAGCAGCAGCGCTACTCGGCGTGTTCGGGGAAGTCGAAAAAGAAGCTGGAGCGGGATTGGCCGAGCCCTTGGCTTGCTTTTTATTGGTCCTCAATGGACGCCACAGCTGCCAATTGAGCTTGTAGCAGACGCGTGCGCATCTCGAGCGCGCGCGACCGCTCGGAGCCGCTTTTGACGCGAAGAAGAAGAAACGGGAGGCGACCCAAGTCCAAACATGGCGTGTGCGCGACGCATGTTGGCGGACTTGGGTCGTGCCAGTCGATGTGGCCTTGTGGTGTCCTTCCAATCCAATCCATGCTGACTTCACAACAGCGGCAGCTGCAACAAAACACTTCACAGCAAGTCAAAGAAGAAACACAACATGAAACATGAAACGCGGACAGTCGTGCAGTCCCAAGCACTTTTCCGTCCCACGCTTTGTTGTGTGAAGCGGTTTGAGATGAACGACGAGCGGATCCGAGCCGTCGTCCTTATTCGGCTTTGATGCGACTGACGGCCGATCTGTGCTTTCAGATTGCGGTGGAGAACGGCTTCGGGGGCGCGTACGGCCAAGAGAAAGCCGACTGGCTGGCGGACGTGGTGCAGCGGTACTTCCATGACAACCGTAAGCACGCCGGCCGTCGACGCCTTTCCACATGGACGCACGGCGAGCCACGGAGAGGCTCGCCGGCGCTCGTCGGGCGTGGCCGCGCCCATCCTTCCGAGGTCTCGGATGCGCCACCGTTGCGCCATGTGCCGTCCGAGCGTCCCCGTCGAGGCGCGGCACGCGCGCCTTCTCAAAACGGGAGGCCAATGTCGTCCCGCCGATCGCACGCCGGACACCTCGAGGCCGAGGTCAACTGGCTGTCGGGTTCATGGGCAAAAAAGGGATCGGGGCCGGCGGGCTGCATTTGCGGCATGGCGGCGGCGCGCCGATGTGGTCGGGGCGGCGGCGCGCTGATGCGTCGTCACCGGCGCGGTCCCGTCCGAGTCGCTTTGGACTTGCCGCGTGTCAGGAAAAGGCCGCGTTCCGCAAATGAAGCCCACCCGTCCGGGAGGCGGGAGGCGGGACTCTGCTTTGGGGCGTTCAGGACATCCGAGTCTCGAGCAAAGGAACGGGCCGCAGATTTTGGACTCGCGCTCTGCGGCTGAAAGCGCAACTGGGCACGCAAGCCGCCGCAGGAGGCCTTCTTGATGAGGTCCAATTGTGGAAGAAGACCAAAGTTGGCTTTTCGCCGCCACAAAAGACGACAGACAAGCGGGCAGACGACGCGTGTCGTCGCCATCGGCAACTCGGGGCCGACGCACGCTTGGCTCGATGGGTGGGCGGAGCATCTCGGCCGCGGAAACCTTTTTTCCTCTCCCGCGCGTGAAATCGGGAGTCGGCCCCACGCCGTCTTGCGGCAGACGTGGCGCCTTTCGTCAGAGTCGGCGCGAAAAAGCCGGCCGACGTTGGCGGGCGCGGCCGCGAGCCCTTTTCAGGCCGCTCGACGTGTTTTGTGCTTTTGTCTTTCACGCCGGCAGCCGACCTGGCGCAAGATGAGGTGGAAGATTTCATCGGCGCCCTCATGGATCAAGAGTTTGACACGCTGGTGGACGACGGCAGCTTGCCTCAGGTCGGTGCGCCTTTCTCTCGCCGTCGCCGTCGCGCTCGTCGTCTCCGTGACGACGGCCAACGCGCACCCTCGCGGCTCAGGAAGGCTCGTCAAAGTGGCTCACGCCGGACTCGCAATGGACGAGCGGATAGCCAAGGCGCTTGAAAACGCCGCCGCTCAGCCATTTTCAAGATGCTTCGATTCCTATTTTCTCTTTCTAGATCGACTTTTTGTCGTCTTCTTTCTCGCTTTCAACATTTGGCTGCCGTCCTTTGGGAATTACTCCATTGCGAGACAAATCAAGGTTTTCGTGTCTTCATGCGCCCGCTTCAACAAATTGCACGCATACGGCTGAATTTATGGTGTGTGTGTGTGTTGGGGGGGGGGGGCGAGGAGAGGCGTTAGGTTTGAGTTCTCTGCACGTCACCCGAGGATCTCCCCGCTCGCCCTCGCGTTTCTTGGCAATCGAATGCATGGGCGTGTCCAAGCCAAGGGGGGGCGGGGCTGTTGAGGACGCACTCGACTCGTTGGACGACGTGAGTGAAAATGACGTCCGTGTGCGCAGTCGTTGCCGTCGGTGTCGACGGCCCCGCCCGCGTCCGACCTTGCTCCCGTTTTGTCTTGGTACGTCTCTCTTTGCGAGCGCCTTCTCGGAAAGGTGCTGGCGTCCCTCAGCCGCCACCCCGTGCGCCAAGCGTTCGCGTATTTGCAATGCCAGCATATCTTCCTTCAAAGCAGCACATTTTCATGAAAAGCGGCAGCGTTCTTCATTGCAAGCGTCATCAATTGCTCATTCGTGATATGCAACTAAAAACAAGCAAGCTACGCGCATCTTCCGATCTGGATTGAGTTTCCGTCCATTGGCAAACACGAGCTGGCGTCACCACGGTTTTGGTTTCCAAGCGGGTTGGCGAAGCCGCTCAGAAGTGCAAAAGAAATCCAGTTGAGTTGAGATCATCCCAAATGACTTGCCAAGTCGATGTACAGTGCGCGCCTCTCTCAGCAAGCCTGGGAAAAAAAACAAACAAAAAGATCCCCGCAAACCCCCCCATCCCGCCCCCACACAATTGGCCTACTCGTTGACCAGGCTGACGTGTGCGCTTTGCGTGTGCCCTCAGATGTGTTTCCAACTCATGCGGATGTTCAGTCAGTGGCAGCAGGGGGCGCTGCAGCAACTGTCGCACTCCATCCACTTGCTGACACAGAAGCGGGCGCCCGGGGCAAAGGTCACGGCGGCGCCCGGCCCGTCCGACTCGGACGGCGACGACCCGACTCAGGTGAGGTCACACGCGCGCGCTCGCTCGCCGCCGATTGTCTTCCCTTCGCATTCCAGCTGGCACGAACAAATCTTTGCGGATCCTGTTGGCCCCGGCGTGTTTGAGATAACATTCGGGCCTTTGATTGGTCAATAATTTACATCACCGCTTTGAATGGGGGGGGGGTGAGTAGCAAACAAACAGCAAATTTCTTCTGTGCGTCTTTGGCTCAAAGTCCTTTGAGCACACGAGCCAATAAGTGTGTGTCTGCGTGTGTGTTGTGTGTGTAGGAGATGGAGATGGAGTGTGCGTCAGCCAATACAACACATCCTCCTCCCCCTCCTCCTCCTCCTCATGATGATGAAGATGGTTGGACTCTGGTTGGAAAGAGGAAGTAACGGAGGAGATGAACTTTGACCTGTGCTTTTCTGAACTTTGAGGACTTGGCAGCGCACGTTGAGGTGTGATGTCATCATGACTCTGACTTTCTCGGCTCCCTTCACGCTGCAGCGACCCAATTCAAGTGTCTTTGTCCAATCCAATGTTTTGCTCTACTTGTTGACATTGCAAAAGCGTCTCCACGTGAGAACGGCGCGCCTCGGCCAAGTGAGCCGCCTCCGCGCGGATGCGGCGCGGGATGACGTGACATCACGTCGGCGCAAGCGCGGGAGATGAGGTCCTGCTTGTTGGGGCTCATCTCAGACTGACAGAGGAGGAGCTTGAAATATTTTGCCGACATGAGATGAAGCATCGCGATGTCACTTTGCTCCAAATGACTTTGCGGCATTGCCGAGCCTCAGGAAGGAAGGAAGGAAGGAAGCGTTTGCGTGGCTAAATTCTTGCCATCGCCACAAATGTCCACTTTATGTGTCGCGTGTCCAAGCGCCGAGTCAAATATCAAAAGAGCGCAGTGACACGCTCGACCTCTTTGCCATGTGTTTACACATACGTTTGTGTGCATGTACACACATGTTTGTGTGTGTGGTGTGTGTGTGTGTGCTTACATCTGAGACCAAATTTGCTACAGTGAAAAACCCCCGGTTGTGAAAAATTTCTTGCCGCAAACACGATTTCGTTGTAGAGGAGTTTCACTGTAGGAACAAAGTCCACGAAAGGCTCTCACTTCAGCTGGAGTGCGTGGAGTGGGTCAATCTTTCACACTTTGTACGTTCTTGGGGTCCGGCTTTACGCCGTCCTTTGAGACGATGTGCCCAAGGAAGAGTACATTGTCCTTGGCAAGGTAGCATTTGGCAGGGTTTAACTTCACACCGCTACACTGGAATCTGCAGAAGACCTCTTCCAAGTGCTGGAGATGTTCTTCAAAGGACTGGCGAAAGATCAAGATGTCATCCAGATAGACGAGGCATGTCTGCCATGGGAGGCCACGGAGAACCATCTCCATCAGGCTTTGAAACGTCGCTGGGGCGTTGGTCAGTCCCATTGGCATCACTTTCAAGCGATAGAGTCCACTCCCTGTCGTGAAAGCGGTCTTCTCGCGATCTTCCTCTTTCATTTCCACCGCCGGTATCCGTGCTGGAGGTCCATGGTGGAAAACCAAGCAGAACCTGAGAGCGCATCCAAGGCATCGTCCACTCTTGGCAGAGGATGTGAATCTTTGATGCTTTCAGTGTTAAGTTTTCTATAATCGAAACAGAAACGCCAAGACCCACTCTTCTTGCGTACCAGAACGACAGGCGCGGCCCAAGGACTGTAGCTCTCTTCGATGACGTCAGCTTCCAGAAGCTTGTCGACGTGGCGCTGGATTTCCTGTCGCTGGTCTGGTGTCACCCGGTACGCTCTCTGCTTGATTGGTGATGCATCACCTGTGCGCATGCGATGCTTGATGATACTTGTTCTACAGTCAAGTGTTCAAAGTAGAAATGAGGACATTTCTCTCGTGGGAGGGGGAAGAATGTAAGCTTTTGTTCAATTGTTAATTATTATCCTTTTACACACACACAATGTACTCACAATTCTAATCCTTTTTATGTTTATCTACTCACATTTATACTCAAGAATGCTTGGTGCACTGCGTGGAAGTTTAGGGACGCAAGCACCTTTCCGAGGACGTGGTTGGGAAGAGATAAGTGTTCAGACTAAACAGTGAGCAAGGTTGGACAGTGAAT
>CAAKHF010002493.1:11461-22830 GCA_901007745.1 Hippocampus kuda
ATACCTTGCACACTCCGCAAACTTCCTTGGCCAATTTTGGGGCATCGTGCCCCCCCCCCCAACTGTCACCGAGCGGCTTTTGCTTTGACGCTGCATTCACGGTTGTGCAAACCTGTCTTGGTTCTTTTCTCTTCTTGACGAGGAAAAAGATTCCATTGCGCGCTCGTCACATCTACTTTTTTCCCCTCCCTTTTTTTTTTCTCCTTTCTATTTTGCTTCGTATAAAAATCGAGCTATTGTCCTCAACCGTTGTTGCTCTCCCCGCCACTTACCACCCCCTTCGTCTCCTCGTCTCTGTGTACTTGCAGACTCCCAGCAGTCAGGAAGTCCCAGTAACAATGAGCCAGGCAAGAACCCTCTTCCAGGTATGTCGAGTGCCAGTCATCCTTCCTCAACTCCACCGGGCTATTGTTCCTCCGCCATTAATTCAGTGCGCACACACGACACACACCCTCTCCTGTTCTCCCGTTTGCTGACTTTAAAAATGTGCCTGACGAGCATGTGAAAAACCGCCTCACGAATAAAACTAAAGAGCGCCACAGCGATAGCAACTGCAGTGAAAGAGACACATCTGGTGTCAAGGTAATTGCAACTTAAAATCATTGCTGAGGGCGCCGTTTTTAAAATGACATGGCCCGCGCAGAGATAAAATTTGATTGGTAATAACAAGTTGATTAAATTGGCAGCACCGTGGAAGAGTGGTTAGCACGCTTGACGCGCCGTTCTGACGTCAGGGGTTCGCATCGTGGATGCGGCCTTGTTGTGTGGTGTTTGGCGGGGAGTCCAAGTCAACCGGGATCGGCTCCGGCTCACTTGCGAGCCGCATCAAGAAAAACCTCAAGAAAATGGATGCTTGTTGGCGACACGTCCAGGGTGTCGCCACCACGCTACGAGAGCATCAACAAGGACAGCCACTGCTAAATTGTTAGCGTCCCACTGGATTATTATGTGAACACTCGCACATCATTTCTTGTTCAGTTCTTCAAGTAGCCTCAACTAAGTCTGTTGTTAGCATCACATTTTGTTTGATAGCACAAACTATCAAAGATCACGCTAACTTAACCACCGGCATGACTTGAACGTGCCTTTGTGACATCTTACATTAACCATGAACCAAAATTGAGCACGGTAGCTAACAAACCGCATGACCTAAATGCGCATTTGTGACATTGTGCATTCGCAGTGACACAGTAGCACACTGACTAAAGTTAGCTGGAATAGGTTCCAACTCACCCACGCCCCGAATGAAGACTAACTACCACTAACGATGGATAACATTTAAATTATCCTAATTCAAGCGCAAATACAAAAGGGCACAAGGGAGCCAAACCCCAAATATTCCCTCATGGTACTCTTGTTTCCAGGCCATTGTGGTGGAATGATAGTTTGAAAATATCATTAGCTACCTCAAGAGCAGGTTCCGCCAAGACGAGTGCCAAGGTAAACATGCCACCCAGCCAACGACTCTGGCTCGGGAGACCGTCGAAAGCCGCGGAGTCACCCGCTGCGTCTGGGGCCACCCGTAGGTGCCAACTAAGTTGTTGCCTTTCTCCCTGGCAAGGGGCCAAGCTGCACTGATTTTTGACTCCTTTGCTATTGATGCTAATGTTTGAAGCTAATTTACGTTGACCGACAGCCCGGCCGGGACAGACTGGCACCTTAAAAGCAAGTGAGCCGCTGCCACGGTTGTGAGTCTAGTGAGATACTCTGACTTGTTTGGATTACTCAATTAAATCAAGGTGATGTAATCCAAAAAAACTACAATGGTTCTGACACTGGGCTCCACAAGCCATAAATTGTGGGCACAAAACAATTAGCATGGTATCATTTTTTTTTTTTGTTTTATGTTGGTCGTTATGGTGGTACTTTGAGAGCTCATATTTTTGGAGCGGGTACTCGGTGTAAAATTGTTGAGAACAACAATAGAAATCAAGAGTACATGGCAGTTGTTTAATCGGTGTTTAGATTATGAGGGGTCCATTGAAAGAACGTTTCCCAGGTAAGATCTACAGCTCACTCTGGATAGAAAAAGTGACAAGCGCACGATCATCTTCACGTTGACCCAGTGAACATCATTTCGGAGCAATATTATTGGGTAAAATGCTAAAAACAATGTCTTTTTGTGCTTCTGTTGACAGTCTATTTGGAAGACAGCTTCATCAAATCGGGAGTGTTCAGCGTTGCGGAACTGGTTCGAGTGTCCAGAAGTAAGTGTGACCACGTTTGTGTCGTCTCGTCGATACAATGGCATGACTCAAAGCAAGTGTTGTGGACCCCACTTCTGACATTTGCACAGTTTTCGATAATCGCAATCGTTATGTCATGATATGGTGAGGTGACTGCCTAAACATTTATTTATTTATTTATTTATTTATTTATTTATTTATTTATTGTAGTAAGGCGGTCAGTCCTCTTAGAGAAACCATTGCTAGCAGAAGAGTAAATAGCGTTATGTGAGAGAGGTAACATTAGAAGCTAATATTGGATGTAACGGAAACTCACTTTAAAAAGCTAACATTTGAAGCTTACGTTAAAGGTAATGCTGACGCTAACATTTTAAGCTAAGGTTAGAGGTATCATTGGCCGCTAACTTCAGAATTGAACTTTGTATGGTAACATTAAGAGGTACGACGATCATTAAAATGTTGAGTATGTTAAAATTGCTATATTAGCTAATGCTGGCCAAAGGCTAATAGCCGACTACGCTGTCGAAAGCAGCATAGTAAACTAACATGTTTAGGCCTTTCTGTATCAGCCCATCCTGTGTTCAAAGCGTTTGAGGAAAGCAGGCTTAACAGTAACTCATAGGGATTGTTAAAACGTTGAGTATGTTAGCGATGAGTGGCTTGTGTTGGCCAATGGGTGATTGATGGCCTAATGGAAGACTTGTGGTCAGACATGTGGTTCCTTGTGGGGTTGACGCCGGCGAAAGCTCGGTGGTACACTACCACTGAAATCCAAGGTTGAAACTAATGTGGAAGCTAATGTTACTAGCTAATGCTACAGTGGACAGCTATTCAAAAATGTCCTTCTACTATATGAATGAATCTTTAAAAATCCTGATATAGGTTATCATAATTCATGCATGAAAGGGCAACGAGGCTCATGTTAAAGGTAATGCTGAAGCTAACACGGCTAATGTCTGATAGCTGGACAGCTTGACAGCAGACAGTAGTGTGATTTGTGATATGGTTTTTTTTTTTAAATCATGAGGGTATCTCTATATCACTGAGTCCAAATCATAATAAATGGCTAATAGGAACGTACTTATTGGTATTTTTACAGGTTGCGAAGCAGTTTACCTGCCTCAACAAGTCGAACAATGTGTGCATGACATGTCATTCAGGGACGACCTGCACGCACAGAGCGGCAACCGCATACTCGAACGCTCAGGAATGTCGGCCACCTGTGATTCTTGGATTTGCTAGAATGCCCTGTGCGTTCGCTGAAATTACGAGGACATTGCTGTCATTTGACATTCTAGTCTGGGCTCTGTGGTCAATCCAGTTGGGCCAGTCTGCTTTGCAGTCGCGGGACCACATCTGTAAATAGCCGCTGCGAATGTCTATTGACACGTCCGCCTTTGACGCTCTCTTCCACTCATCTGGAATCCTGGGCCTCTTTCAGAGCAGGCGGCGTTAACCTGCTCCAGCTTTTTTTTGCTTTTTTTTTCTTCAAGCCGAGGGTTGTTACTGTACTGGTGGAACAAAGTGTACCGAAGGGGAAACGAGTTTCTGTGTGTACAAAAAGCAGTACATGAACAAGGCAAGAATCCCTGAAAGTTTAACCAGACAGAATGTTATTGTTTTTTTTGGATAGCCTTTAATTTTCTGCGCCGTCTTGTAATATGAAAAGGTCGACGGACGCCTGGGAATTTATCCCCTCACTCCCCGGGGAGACATGAATGCAGTTGCTTGTCCATCATCGCGCTGCTGAGACATTCTTAGAGGTCCCGCTTCAAGAATGACGTGCATTCGGAGCCTGGAGCCCGATGCTAGATTTTGGACACAGGACACTGCATTAAAGCTGGGCAATTGTCTGAATTTTGAGGGAGGGGGGCTTGGAACGGATTAGGGCATTTACATGGAAAACGCGTCTCTACTTACAAACTTTTTTTAAGAAATTTCTTCCAAAACCAATTAATTTCGGAAGTAGAGGTCCCACTGTATGTTGAAACAGGAAAATGTTTCACCAAACCATAACATTCCGTCCAATGAAAGTCTGTTAGCTGAATGCTAACACACCATGAGATTTGCCATAGACAGGCTACTGGAGAATAGCACTGATGTTTTGGTAATTCTAAACACACAGACAGCAGCAGAACGCACAATTCGCACAGGCGTATGTTCTGTCTGCTCCGTGGTCCCTGCCAGGCCCGCCGTGGCTCGCCAGGGTGGCGGACGGCGGCGGGATCGTGCCAGCGGCGAACCTCAGACCACAACAGACGCCGCCACACACTCCATCCTCTCATCGGCTCCAAACCCGAGCGACCGCTCGAGCTGGAGGCCACGCACCAAAAAGCGCCAGAGAGAGGGGGCGGGGGGGGGGGGTGACGTCGTCCCATTGTTCACTTCATTCTGGCCCGCTCTTCACAGCGCTGAAAAACTCTTGTCCCCTGAAAATCGCGTCGCGGACGAAATAACAAGGAGCGTCGAGATGGCTCACTCTTGCTCCGAAAGGAGTCAGCCGCTTTTGCCCCGCAGCCATAATGTGTGGGAAGCGGTGACTTTTTAATCAGAGGGCTCAGCAGAAATGCCGTAATGGTCAAACAGGAGCCTTTAATTTGATGCGCTGGGCCTCTAAAGCGTCAATAACGACCACTCATGCAATTCTACAATTAATTCCGTGTCTCCTGTTGCAAGAAAAGACAATCTGCCGCTCGCCGGCTTTCCGGCTCACCACCTCGACTTTTCCCTCCGCAGTGCCCATTACCCACGGTGCGGCGGTCAACTTCTCCATGGCGGACATGCCCGGCCAACCCTACTATCACGACCTCAACTCCAGCGTGGGGATGCACCGCTCCTTGTCCTCCCCTCCCGGCAGGTCAGCGAGCACGTGACTCAAGCGCTTGTGCAGCCGTCACTCCAGAAAGCCCGAATCTCGTCGGTGTTGGCGAACGTCGCCAATGTTGTTGGGGTTTTTTTTAATTGATTTTTTTTTTTTCATCTAGGCTCGTTCAAGGTCGTAAAGCCGTTCGCCAGACAGTTTTAATGGTCGCAAACAGTTTTGCTTGCCTCCTTCAAACTTTCAACATGTTTAAAATGTCAAGAAATTGTTTGCCGACATCTGGCGAAGCCTGACGAAAAAACATCCACTCTCCCAGATATGGACTTCAGAACAAGGAAAACGTTTTGGTGGGGAAGGGGGGAAAATGAAGGACACAAAATCACACGTAAATGTACAAGTACGATCTAAATCATGTAGAAATACTTCAGAGCACAAGCTTCTACTCGAAAATGAAGAAACAGTTTCCGATTGACCAACTCCTTCCACATGGTTTCACCGATTCACCTTTCGTCTTCACGTTCTACGTCCGATGACGATTGCACAGCATTTCACTTCAACACTTCGTTGTTCACATTTTTCATATCTTTGGGGGGGAAAAAAAAAAAATCATGGCGTCATTACTGAAGACTGTAGAATTTTGCGGGGGGAAAAAATAAAACAAAATGTGGTAAAAGTGAAGGTACACGATGCGAGTCGTATCCCGATGCACTCAGTCGACATCTGAGAGCCAAGGCGTCTTTGGCCTTTCCCCTCATTTCTTGGCCGTAACTATGCTGCTCACGTGCGCCGCTTGTTGACTCCGTTCCACAGCAAAAGGCCGAAAACCGTCAACATGGAGGAGAACATGGACACCAGCCCGACGGGCCCCGACTTCTACTCGTCGCCCAGCTCGCCGGCCAGCAGTCGGGCAAATTGGCACGACCGAGATGGAGGTGAATTTGGATGACTTATAGCTGTCCCCCCCCCACCCTTCCTCCCCTTTTTTTTTTTTTTGTAGGGCGCAGGGGGGGGCGGCGGCGGGTGGTTGCAAGCGTCGTAAATTACCGCATTTCAAAGCCGACACATTTTTCTTGGGATATGGAGCGCGTCTGCTCTTCCAGGAGCACGAACCTGTTCACCCCTCTCAAAATACATACCGTGACAGCGATAGCCGGCGGGGCGCTGGCGGGATGGCCTTCGGGCCCGTTTGAACCGCTGCCTGTCTGAATGCGAGTCCCGGTGCTCGCGCACCTGTTGCCCGCGTTACAGGAAACGCCGGATTCTGCGGGGCGGAGAATCCTCCGCGAGAACAAAGGCCTTCCAGCGGTCGTTCCCGACGCAGCGTTTTTCCGTGCGTTTGGACTTGAAGCCGTCAAAGCTGACAGTTCAAAATCAGCGGGAGGAGAACATGCGCAAATCGCTTACGAGCGCGGAACCACTCTCGGGCACATTTTGTGTTTGGCGCGGTTCACGACACGAAAGGTTACACTCGACCTTATGGAAAAAAAGAAGAATCATGTTTTGTCATTTTCCTGCTCGCCCATACTTGCGGTGGCCCTGCACTTTTGCTCTTTTTTTTTTTTCCAAATTCGTCAGAAAGGCAATTATTACGAAAGGCAATGTTGACGAGTTTGTGATTAGGGGCGGGGCTCGTCTCTTATTTTCAGATCCGAAAACCCTCAAAGGCAAAGGCTTCAGAATTCCTTCGCGGTGTTTTGAGAAAAGCGCCGCGTATGTTTGTTTTGTTCCCCGACGCCGGTCCCGTCTGCTGTCATGCAGGAAAGATCCGATCCACAAGACAAGCCACAAGTGGGACTGCAACCGCAAGGCCCGTCCGTGCGGCCGCATGAAATTTCATACGCTCCCTCGGCGCCGGGCCTCAGAGCGCCGCTGCGGCCGCGGAGGAAAGCCAACCCTCCCAAGACGGTCATTAGTGCGCCGTCAAACGAGGGGGCGAGAGTCACAAAGCAATGACGGAACGCAGCAGACAGATATCGAATGGCGACATGCAAATGTGCATGCGCGCACGTTCGGTGGCGAAAGCAAAATGGCCACCTTCCTGTTCAGATTCACACACGAAATCCACATTTCGGGCGACCGCTTGCGCGAGACGTTTCCACCCAATTTGGTGTTGATTGGTCAAACTGGTGACGAGGGGGCGGGGTCGCCTTTTCTTGTCCATGGCGGCTTCACTCACTCGTTGACTCGCTCGATGTAGAAGATGATTGAAATGGTGGAAGGAGCCGCACAAAAGTCAGCGCACTGTTTTTTTTTCTTCTCAGCGGTGTGTGTGTGTGTGTGTGTGTGTGTGCGTGTGTTTTGTTTCTCGTAATTAATCGTGCATTTCCCGAGGCGCCCCGCTCACCTCTCTGAAGGATTTCATTACGTGAAGAGAGGAAAAAGCTTCAAGCGCCACAGAAACATGAAGCCTTTATCCTCTCACAACCTCTTAGTGGGAATCCCCCCCGGCCCCCCCCCCCACACACACACACAAATTCCAGCAACCTTTACCACTTCTTTGGAAACGAGCAATTCTTGCTGTCACGGGCGGATTCTTCCCTCTTGTGGGCAAAGGCGGTGCACTAACAACATGATTTATGATGGGAGGGAAAAATATTTTCCAAGTTGGGCGCTCACCGGGAATCGGTGACAAAAAGCGGAGGAATGTCCCCGGGAAGACGTAAAGGCGTCCCGTCTCGTTCGTCTATTGTGTCGGGCGGTTTCCCCCCCCCTGGAAGCCCCGAGTCCGAGCGTGGAAAATTGAAAGGCACACAGTTGTGACGGCGGCTCACGTGTCGGCGTCTTTGCTTATTCTTCCACTTTCTTAACAAATTTCATGTCTCCTAAAAAACTCGGGGATTAGCCACGGCGGATTACGGAAGCTTGTCAGACGGCGTGCGAGGGGCGAGCCGAGCAGATGTCGGCCGGCGATATTCTATTCATGATCCCTTCAAGGCTTCGGATCTGATCTGACGTCCTCGGACTTGACAGAAAGGAGAATTTTCGCAGGCCTTCTGTTATTTCACGAGAATGTTTTTTTTTTTGTTTTGGGGGGGGGGGGGGGGTGGCTGCATATGTTGTGAACAATTTGCAAAGTCAACTTTTCCACCTGTCCCTCCGAGGACCCTAATCCAGGCAAATCCCATCCTCGCGACAACAGGGACGTGTTTCGATCAATTCTTGGCAGGAAAAAGCTCCATTTATTTTTTTTTCCCGTCTCTTTCCAACCGCCTTCCAAACGGGCCCGTTTGCTTTGATTTCGCCGCTTGAGACTTCCATTTGCTGAGCGTGCGCACGTCGCGCGTCTTTTTGATATCCAGCAGACATGTCGTCGCCCACCATGAAGAAGCCGGAGAAGGCCATGTTCAGCCCCACCTCGCCGCAGGACTCCTCGCCGCGAATCAGCACTTTTCCTCAGCCTCACCACCCGGGCCTGACGGGCGTCGGCCACAGTGGTGAGTTGCCTCGGCGCGGCTGTCGCGGAGCCTCCGGGATACTGAAGGCCTTTTTCTCCCCCCGCCGGCCGCCTCGCAGTTATCTCCACGAGGAGCCCCCCGCCGCACTCGCCGCTGCAGTTCTCCGCCTCAGCCATCCTGCCCCCCGCGCCGTCGTCCTACTTCCCGCACACCACCATCCGCTACCCGCCCCACCTCAACCCGGCCGACACCCTCAAGAGCTACGTGCCGCCGTACGACCCGTCCAGCCCGCAAAGCAGCCAGGTGAGCGCCGACGACGTCGGGCGGTCTTTTCCGAATCCGAATCGGGACGTGCGGTATTTCACCAGATGGAGGGAAAGCCGTCCACGTTTCAAGAGTTTCACTCAGGGGGTGTGCTCACTTTTGTTGCCACCGGTGATAAGCAGTGATCATTTTCCAGTTTAACCCCAGCGAGTCCTCCGGGACTCGCTGATCAGAAAAGTATAAGTCCCATGATGCATTTCCAGAGTCCCAAATTTCGAATTCTGAAATAAGATGAGATAAGATAAGAAAACCTTTATTAGTCTCGCAACGGAGAAATTCCCATTTCACAGCAGCAAAGTTATGAGAGGAAGAAGTAGAACAACAAAATATAGGAGCCGCTGGAAAGGCAGCCACTTACGCGGCGCCATTTTGAAGTCAAAATAACAAAAATAACACAACACAACACATAGGACACAGACAGTCGTGCAATCTTCACCACTTTTCTGCATACACTTTGTTGTCTGAAGCAGTTCTAGATGAAAGAGGAGAGGATCAAAGTGTCCTTTCACCAGTGGATCAGAGACGTCATGCTGAAAATGTGCACACGTCTGCTACAAGCTAAGTTTTGAAAGCAAACACGAAGCTGTAGCGTCCATTGACGAAAAAGAGATTGGCTCACATCTCCTGTCCCATGTAAATCCGCTTCAATTCCAAGCCGCGACTCCCAGTTCCACATCCGCATCGGCGCTCCGCGCTAACGCTCCTTTCTTCTCATCGTCGGCTCCTCAAGCCTTACATCCATCCAGCCGCAGACCATTCAACAGCACCGATCTCTCCGCTGAACAAAGCGGGGCTGTGAAAAATGCTGCCCGTTACAGGCGCAAGACACAAGCGCCCCGGGACTGGGTATAAATGGTCTACTTATTCAATGGCATGTGATCATAACACAAACAATAAACAATATACATTGATCATAGGTTTATTTCTTAGAAACAAATGCTGCAAACATTTAATGAATTCAGGTATACAAGATTTGCTGAGAAATAGGTTCTTATTTCATCCCATGGTTCAGTCTTTGAGTTCATTGGCTTTCCGGTTCCAGGTCGCTGCGCTGTGGTCGACGTCCGGAGCGTTTTTTCTGACTTTTCTTGCTTTTTTCCACATTTCTCAGCTACACTCCCTGCTTTTTCCGAGCTCCACAGGCCCATGTTACCTCAGCGCGACTGTTTGAGCTATTAATTCCGTAATTTCCCCCTTCGATTATCTTTTTACTCTAATTGCCCCACGGGGATAAATAAAGTTTTCTGAATCTGAATCTGAATCTGAATAAATTCTCCTCTCTTTACTCTGCTTCCAATGATGCGAGACTTTCTCAAAGTCAACTTATTATCGCAAAAAAACGATCCAACGTTAGCTGTTTCCTCTGTGATATCTCCGCAATAAACTTTCGCAACACTTGTTTTAACGTGACACAACTTGGCAATTTCCGCGAGGTTGAAGGCCGATCTCGCCGATCTCGTCTCGCGAGAACGGAAATCTCGTCACGCGGGATGACTGAACGCGAGATCAAAATAACAATGGCGGCGATTGTCGAACTGCGACGCTGCGTTGCTGGAAAAAAAAGATGTACCGTAGTTTTTTTTTTGTTTTGTTTTGACTGAGAAATTTCCTTGCGTCCCAAAAACGCACATTATGGGAAAATTATGCGTCTCGGACGTGGGACGCAGAGGTAACGGGATGACTGGATAAAATACGGTCCCGATGATGCGTGCCTCGCGAAGATCCACTGTACTGCCGTCGTCCCGTAATCGGACTCAATTCCCAAACCTTCACCAAGAGGTTTTCTGACTTTTGTTGCCGCCGGTTTCGAAATTTCAAGCGCACCGCCAAAATGCCCAAGCTGCGCACGGACGGCATCGTAGCCAAAGTGCCATTCGCGCGTCTCGCCATCTCTCGGCAGAGTCCCGGTCGGCGAGGAAAAAGGCCATCTTTTTCCAACCGCTATCGCCGTGGCGATTGTTCCCGACGGCCACGCTAATCGCCGCGCAGGAAAAGCAAACGCTTGCGAGACGTTTGAAGGAAGCGCGCGGCGTTGCATTTGAAGGAGAAAGGTGCCGGCGTCTCAATAGAAGAGCCCCGTGTGACATTTATGTGAGTTTTATTTCCACGCGCTTCGCACTGTAAACAATGTCTCCGTCGCCACAATGCGTTTTTTTTTTTTAAGGGGTGTCTGTTACTCGAGAGAAAAACCACGGGGAATGATAAAGGTCGTAAATATTTGCCGTTGCCGGGGCCCGGCTCTTGTGCGGAATTAACTGGCCCTCTGCGAGTCGGGGTGGGCAGAGGGTTGCGAGGAGCGGGGGCGGGGGTCCGACAAATAAGACGGCGCTTGTAAGCCCGTGGACGAGTGCCAGAATGTTTTTATGCTTGCTTTAACGCAGATTATATTACACTCTAATTAAACATTCTATTCACGTCCAGGGGAACCCTCCGGACACAATTCTTTTCCAGAAAGCCCCGTTTGAGTTTTGAACTTCGGGCGGTCCCGAAACGAACGCCCCAGACAGTCTCCAGCCGCCTCAAAGAGTCGCCCCCTTTGCTTTCTTTCTTCCTATATAGTCTCTCCGTGCCGGCGCATTCATGCCATTGTGAGCGCCGGCTCGGCCCGTCTTTTCACGCCCCCCCCCCCCCCCCGGCCCCCGG
>CAAKHF010002496.1:7459-40275 GCA_901007745.1 Hippocampus kuda
TAATCTATACAATATTTATATCCGCTGTTTATTTTATATTATTTATTAGAAGTACCAAGAACTAAACTGAGGCTCAGAGGGGATCGAGCCTTTTCCGTTGCTGGTCCCTCTCTCTGGAATGACCTCCCACTGAACATTCGGCAAGCCTCCTCGCTGCCCATCTTTAAAACCCGCCTCAAAACTCACTTGTATTCTTTGGCATTTGATTCAACATGACCCAAATTATGATCTTAGTTATACTGTACTGTTTGGTGCTCTCTACCGTCTTTGATACTGATTTGTTGTTTTGCTTTACTGTTGTATATGTTAGTTGCTCCATGTACAGCACTTTGTGTGCAGCGACGGCTGTTTGAAAGTGCTCTACAAATACATTTGAGTTATTTATTTTGATGTTACAAGAAGTCATGATATAATTTAGTAAATTTGAATCAGTGGAGGCGGCCCGGTAGTCCAGTGGTTAGCACGTTGACTTCACAGTGCAGAGGTACCGGGTTCACTTCCAGCTCCGGCCTCCCTGTGTGGAGTTTGCATGTTCTCCCCGGGTTTGCGTGGGTTTTCTCCGGGTGCTCCGGTTTCCTCCCACATTCCAAAAACATGCATGGCAGGCGGATTGACCACTCTAAAATTGTCCCTAGGTGTGAGTGTGAGCGTGCATGGTTGTTTGTCTCTGTGTGCCCTGCGATTGGCTGGCAACCAATTCAGGGTGTCCCCCGCCTACTGCCCGATGACAGCTGGGATAGGCTCCAGCACCCCCCGCGACCCTAGTGAGGATAAAGCGGTTCGGAAGATGAATGAATGAATGAATCAGTGAATAACTTTTAAATCTCTCTTTATTGCTTATTTTTTAACCGTCGGACTTGTACTTATTATAGGACACGATGCAAGCAATTGCTTTCTGTGATTAGAATAGCAGCATATAATCAATAGTAATGTTTGTGTTGTGGAGCTTTATATGTTACGCATTCGTATCATGTCTCTTGCCTTGAATATACTGTAATTGGATGGTGTCCCTGGTGGAAACTAACATGTTGCAGTTTTTTTTAAAAGATGCTGTCACGCATGTTTTTCTATGGGAGAGACATTGTAAAATAAGTCTCTTCTTAAGAAGTTGTTTTTCTGTCGGGTGCTTTCCCGTGCAACATTCAGTTCTTTGCTTTGAACGTTTATTTTTGTCCCGACGTTGGCCACTCATTGAACCAGCCAATTGTTTTCTGACTTGGGTAACTCAGGCACCATGTTTGCAGCAGGGCACAACATTCAGAGAAACATCAGAGACCTACAGTAACTAAGCCTGCACAGAACTTTTGAAAATGAATTGACAAGAAGACATGTAGAGGTGTCAAATTATCGTGTTAATTGCGATTAATTAATTACATCACATTTAGCGTGTTATTTTTCTTAATCACGTTAATCTAAATTTTAATCTCTGCCTTTATTGTTTCTGTAGGTGGTTAGCCTTTTTCTAATAGCCCTTTTTATGTGTTCCTGTGTTCGAGTTGTTGAGGGTGGGGAAACAACTGCCAGTCACAGCCTGAAGTGGACATTGATTTGCTGCCATTATGTTGGGGCTTGTTTAGCCAAAGCTGATAGGCTCTCATTGGAGTTGGGCGGGCTTAGTAAGCAGCGGTGAGGAGTGGGAAGGAGAAAATGGAGCAACATGTGAGAGTTCTCGGCACAATGAATGGAAATTTACATTCCAAAAACGCCCTGACGACACAATTGATAAAGGTAGAGTGTTGTGCCTAATATGTAAGAAGGAGTTTGCTTACCACCGAAGCAGCTCAAATTTAGCCTCCCACATCAATGCAAAGCAGCCAGTCGCGAGTGCAGACACAGCTAACGTTAACACCGAAAGCGTTAGCAATATAGCGATCGAGCCATACATAGCAAAGCTCTTCGGCAAACTAAACTCGAGAACACTCCACATACGACGCATAGTTGATGTGTCCTATGTAGACTACTAGAAGTGATTGATGTTTATTTCAGCACTTTTAGTTTGTCATGATTGTCACCACATTTGACAATAAAGTTGTACTTGATACTTGATGATGAACAGTGCTATTTCTGAAGTGCTAACTTACAGCACTGTGATTTAAGGGTCTGTTTTATTTATTGCTTATTATCTGAAGCAAGTTCGGTGTTGAGTACTTGTATTGCTCAGAAAATTGTTCTTACTGTTTTTGGTATGTTAACCTAAGCACTTTTTAAGGACCTGATGTTCTATTTTTTATTTTGTAATTCTTTGGAGATTTACAAAAACAAACAAAACAGTGATATTCCCTCTCCTGGTCGAAACTATAGGTTGCAGGTAGGACTTTGACTAGTCTCAAATACAGCTGAAAGTAAATAGCTAGGACTGCATCTGTCCAAGTCTGCTGAAAAACAATAAAATACTTTATAATGCCACTTTTTCTTTTATCTTTTGATCTGCCTCAATTTAAAATGAAAATAGGGGGTTTCTCGGTAATTTTTAGATGAGATTAAAATAGAGATTAATTAGATTAATTAATTACAGACACTAATTAATTAATCACACATTTTTTTAAATTGCTTGACAGCACTAATTTTTTTGTGATTACCAATGCTGTTAATTTAGGGCAGCTGTGGCATGAAGTTCATACTTTGGATTGTGGTCTTTTAAATTTCTACTCCACAACACACTCTTGTTTGTTTTCCATCCATTGCAACTGTTGGTAAAGAACATTAAGTCTGAAAGGGACGTTATAGGAATTGAGCTGTTCATTACATTACTTTGTTCAGCAAAATTGCCATTTGCCATCTTTTCTTGTTTGTCTGTGCTCTCAAAACCTCGTTAGCATCCAAGCTGCAAAACTACACTTAGGTGAAAGACTGAAATTACTCTTTGCTGTCATCTTTACTCCCCCCACAAACAACACATTAGACTTGGTTTATGGGGTTTTTCCTGTTTTCTTTTTTACTTGCTTTTTTTTTGTTTTTGTATTTTGTGTGACCGCTATATTTGAATGACTAGAAATTACGTTTCATAAAAATGAAACTAGGGTGAGCTACAGTCAACTCCATTGCATTTAATGTCACAAAAGCTACTTGTTATTCCCCTCCTCTCCTTTTCCTCTTCTGTCAACAGCTGTTGATAGATCTGTTCACAGTTTTTTGCATGTCAGCACCCGTCGGTTTGCAGCAGGTGAGTCCTGCGTGTGCGTGTGCGTGTGCGCGTGCGCGCGTGTGT
The DNA here is from genome assembly GCA_901007745.1 of Hippocampus kuda. NCBI lineage: Eukaryota > Metazoa > Chordata > Actinopteri > Syngnathiformes > Syngnathidae > Hippocampus > Hippocampus kuda. Next base: position 10,668 of record CAAKHF010002496.1, read on the forward strand.
GTGTGTGTGTGTGTGTGTGTGTTTGTCTGAAAGCTCAACACAACAGTTCTTTTGTGGGTTCCCACTGAGGCTAGACATTCTGACTAGGGAGTGTGTCGGATGCTAGAGTAAGACTGCGAAGGAAACTGGCTGTCTGTCATTTCATCTATTAAGAGAGTGGCACATCAGTCGCCCACCATTCACGACAACTGATTGAACAGGCTATTACTGTAAAAGACCATATCCTCATTCACAGGCTTGCACCTCTACTTTTGTCCCTTCTGGTCTTTCAGTCACAGCATTGTACTCATAATCTGCCAAACTCTTACCTTCATTTTGTGCAGCATCTCAAGTCATAGATTTCATTCATTCATTCATCTTCCGAACCGCTTTATCCTCACTAGGGTCGCGGGGGGTGTTGGAGCCTATCCCAGCTGTCTTCGGGCAGTAGGCGGGGGACACCCTGAATTGGTTGCCAGCCAATCGCAGGGCACACAGAGACAAACAACCATGCACGCTCACACTCACACCTTGGGACAATTTAGAGGGTTCAATCCGCCTGCCAAGCATGTTTTTGGAATGTGGGAGGAAACCGGAGCACCCGGAGAAAACCCACGCAAGCCCGGGGAGAACATGCAAACTCCACACAGTGAGGCCGGAGCTGGAATTGAACCCGGTACCTCTGCTCTGTGAAGTCGACATGCTAACCACTGGACTACCGGGCCGCCAGTCATAGATTTGTTTAAAAAAAAAAACCTTTCAGAATAAACATTTTATACGGCAGGCTGTATCACGAATAATGCCTATTTATTATTACAAATGAGAACTGCCATTGTCCAAACTAATTTTGTTCTAACAAATTAAATGTTGGAGCTATGAAAAAACAGTGAGTAACCAGGGTATAAAGAAACTTTTTGTAGGTAGTACGAATTGCTAAAAAACAGTCAAACAAAAAAAACCCTTGGATTTCCCAAACATCCATTTCAGCTACGTCCAACCAGGTGAAAGAGGATATGCTGAAGGAAATAAGATATCGCATGTCACTCTACCTTTACAAATATGTACCGGTAGTTTGCATGTGTTGACATTTAAGTCCAATTTTTGTGAACAGAGCAAGTCTGTTTTATTTAGTTGTTTTATTTATCTAAGGTATTTTATTTATTGTTCTTTATATGCCAATATTGTTAGAAATTAAACTTTAATTGCGCTTAAAAAGCATGTGCTCAAATTATTTTTGCTCTATCATTATAACAGTGGCATAAAAAAACTATTATTGTCATCGTTTCTTCAAAAATTATTTTGCCTTAAAAAATATATTATTGGAACAGACCTGCTGGAGCGGTGGACGGCCTAAACCACACTCGTAACTCAAAACATTGCTTACAAGTAGTCAGGACAAAAAAAAAAAAAAAGTCTGAACGATAGTTCGTCTCAAGAACAAATTCCAAATTGGGGCACTCGTATATCAAAGTAGCCTTCTATTGACAATATATTATTGCTTGATGGATTAGTTTTAGCATAAATTCAGGTGAGGTTTTTCAAAGTGGCTCTTGCATCCTTCGAATGTTCTTTATGCAGCTCTCTGTGGAAAACGTTTGAACAGTCTTGTGTCGTAGAGATGGAAACAGCAATGTTTCTTTGAAAAGAATATTTAGATACAGGCTGCCACAAAAATGTGTTTTTGTTTTCACCACGAGAAGCTTTTTTTTTGTAGTAAGCAAAAAATACTATTGTTTTAACATTCCTGCTGCATTTTCTACGACATGCATAAGTGTACTACAGTATAACTTCAAAGCAGACTGCAACTTGTTCTGGTTTGCTGGTTGACCTCAACATTTAAAACATGGTGTTTTCCAATCAGATATAATGGGAATAAGCAATTCCCAAGTCAAAAAGAGTTGCATAATTAAACCTCATTTATCCTTTCATAACTGTTTCATACAAAAAAAAAGAGAAACCACAAAAGTATTAACAATTAAAAAAAAAACATTCACCTATAACTTTGATCATGTACAATTAATGGAAAGACCAATACGGAGAGGGAAAGAGGGTGTTCATGACCTCACATACTGTATTTTCCACACTAAAAGGCGCACTGGATTATGAGGTGCACCTTCAGTGAATGGCCTATTTTGTAATTTTTTTTCATATATTGGACGCATCGCATTATAAGACGCAATCTATGATGCATCCACTAGATGGAGCTATGCTCAAGGAAATGCCAACAGAACACTACACTACACTTCACCCTGATTTATATAGCGGCGATCAGATGTCAGTAAAACTTGTTTAATAAAGCAGCGACACAGTTCACTTAACCAACAGCAAGTTATAACATTGACTGGTATAACATTGAACTCTCTTGCCGCTGCTCTATTTCCATGTTCAACTGCAAAACCGATCACCTTAAGTTTGAACTCTGCGTTGTAAGCATTTCTCTAGCAAGGAGCCATTTTGGGGTTGACATATTACTGTAATGACCATACACAAGGCGCATTGGATTTTACGGCACGCTGTGAGCTTTTGAGAAAATGGAAGGCTTTTAGGTGCACCTTTTAGTGCGGAAAATACGGTACTGTAAAGACTATGAGGCAGTTAACTTTGCAATGGCCTTTCTGTCATGATCATTAAATATTGTCAACTACTGTACTAACCAGCCTTGATTGAGTTTGTGTGTCAATGACTCAGCACCACTTTCTTAATTGTGTGGACATGCACCGACAGGACAGACTGTGGCGCTCCGGTGTCATGGTAGGTCAAGTGAAAATAAATATAAAATGCAAGGAAATGTAAAACACAGTTATGGAGTACACCGATTTGAAAAAGTGAAGGCCATCATGAAGACAATCATGTTAATTCTTCAACCATCTTTTGTTTGTGCAGCCTTCAGGTCCCCTCCAGCTCTCTAATTACCGGTAGTTAGCCAACAGATCGCTGTACCTCCGTACAGCAGGGTCTATGTGTGTATGTTTGAAACCAGCTGTACGGTCTCCAGCCTCTTATCAGTGTAACCACTACCCCTTAGTTAACAGTAAACATCTGTTGCCATCCACGCTGCTGTAAGCAGCTCAAATTGAATGCTTGCCTAAATTTCTAGCCATAATTTACCCATCAGTCTGACCAGGTCAAGACCCACGCCCCACCGATTTGTCAATTACTATTTTTAGCTTCACTCTTTCTTTTTTTTTTTAAATGTGCCTTGTAAATATGCTGCATTACATTAAAGGTTCTTATTCCAGCGCCAATTTGTTTAAATCTGTCACTTTGTGAAAAATGCTGCTATATTGAAGTGGGCAACAAAGTTGACGTTGTATTGAGCAAAGTGCCACAGACCTGAACAAGGTCCCTCCACTGTTATTATATCGGATGTGTAACACTGCCCTGTTAGCATTTCCCCCTTTTCTTCTGTAGAACCCTGCATCAAAATAACCAACAACAATGCAGAAAATATTTTCAATATTTTTTTTCCACATTGAAGACAGTGGGGTGGTCCAGTGGTTAGTGTGTCAACCTCACATTGCAGAGGTACCAGGTTCAATTCCAGCTCCGGCCTCCCTGTGTGGAGTTTGCATGTTCTCCCCGGGCCTGCGTGGGTTTTCTCCGGGTACTCCAGTTTCCTCCCACATTCCAAAAACATGCATGGCAGGCTAATTGAACGCTCAAAATTGTCCCTCGGTGTGAGTGTGGGCGTGGGTGTTTGTTCGTCTCTTTGTGCCCTCGGATTGGCTGGCAAAGCGGTTCAGGGTGTCCCCACTTACTGCCCAAAGAAAGGAGGGATAGGCTCCAGCACCCCTTGTGAGGATACGCGGATCGGAAAATGAATGGATAAAGACAGCGGTACCATTCATATTGCCGCATCTGCTCCAGTTTTTCTGTTACGCGCTGTGTGCAATTTTATTTTATTTATTTACTTATTTATTGCCATTTTGCTCGGCTACTAGGTGGCATACTGGCCCAACCATGCAGCTCAAAGGGATCACTGCACACAACTAACTTTTAAGATAAGTTCCAAGAACAATACTTGAACTGCCAAGGGAATTTTGGGAACATTTTATTTTTCCCCGAACGGTCAGTGTATTTCTAGGCCTGTCCTGGGCATCATGGCCAGCCAGCCCTCCCACCCGTCGACGATCATTTTTCGGTACGTGACTGCCACATCATTGACTATGTTTCGACGCATGACGGCCCTTCAACGACAACTTTTCAATGCATGACGGCCGCAGTAAAACAACTGTGTGAAGCCTATTTTGAAATCGACCTCAGGGTCCTACAAAAAGCATGGGCCCCTCTCACTCTCTGACAGTGTCTGTGAGACAATGTCTAAATATAAAAAAAGGGAGCACATGGAGAAAAACGGAGATTGGATTCTCCAGCTGGAACTTCCCTCGATAATGTTGACTACTGAATGAAGCTTTATTGTTTCTGAGTGTATGACATACCCAACTAGCGAAATGTTGAGCAGGTATAATTACAAAACTGCAAAACACCATGTCACATCGCGTCAATTTCTGCTGACAGCAAGCTACACCGCTACACATAAACATACACATAGCTGTTTGGTGGCCTTGTCTGCCAGTGAGGTACTTGAAGCTTGTTTCTGTGCGCTTGCGTTGTTGTGTGTGTGATGGCGTGTGTTGCACTTAACTGAAGCTGTGTCTATTTCTGTCCGGGGTCATATGATGCTAGACAGAGTAGATGTTATGTGTTTACAACAGTTTTATCCTGAGAGGACCACAACAGTTTTCCGACAATCACGTTTGACTGCCTCTATTGCACAGCACAGCATGCATGACTGTGAACTTTGTGCTGGGATTAATGAGAATATTGTGGTAGTACAGTAGTGAAAATAAAAAGAAAGTTGACATTGGCTTGAAGTTAGTTTTCTAAAAACAAAGAGCACCTCAAATCATATGAACCCAGCTGCGTAGTTTATGGACATCTCGACCATTAAATATGCACAGCTACAGTATATACAAGCCTCTTTTACAAAAAATTGACATGCCAGAACCATAAGACAAGATTTACATTTATCTGGCCTTGCATTTTACACAGAATGGAGCAAAGAACGAACGTGCAAAATGGTATCCCGCTATCAGATAATTTGACATGGGACATGTCAGAGTCTAGTGTACCATATAAAGTTCTCGTCAGATAGTGTCAGAAAGGGAGAAGTGTTGGCCTGGGGTTAAATTACCTCCCCCCCCCCACTAACATTACAGCATTCCCTTGGATATTCCGTACTTCTTTTGTTATTGCGTTGGTACTACCTTTAGACCCACCCCCACCACAGCTCCCAGCACCATTTGTACCGAACCACCACCGAGAAATAAGTGATACAAATGCCAACTTGAACACATAGTGTAAAAGTGAGTCCACATACACATGCAGTTTCCATGGCAACTAGCAATTGTTGCCAAAGCCGCATTGAGGTAGCTCCACACCTTTGCCATCGTGGCTCTGCATCATCAGTACAATAGACAGCTTTTTGCCAATGCCCAGCACGTTTGTCTTCATTGGCCACTTAAGACTTCTCCATTCAATGGAACATTGTTCAGATGATTGCAGGTATTGCAGCCACTTTGCCAACCCTTGACAGAGGCCGTCTTTTGCGACATATGGCATATTGCTGCAAGTCGTTACACGCGCTTCATATCAAATCCAGATGTATGGGTGTGGTAGTAAAAAATACATTATCAACTGAAACCAAACTCTTCCCCTGACAGTGCAGACTTGAGCTGCTGAATTACTGTGCAATGAATAGATTTTGCCAGTACTAACACTTTCTTGGGCCTTTTGGCCTCCCTGTGGTACTCTGACATCTGTTAGCCCCACCCTTAACAATAATATGCAGTCTCGTGATGGATGGATGAATGGATAATGAAAGAAGTGAAGCAAGAAAGAGCATCTTGTATTTTTGGGTTACAGTTGGGTTAGTATCATTCACTACTAGCCTAACCCTTGGCTAATTAGTCAATAAGAGAGGACAAACGATATTATATCTAAGTTATATCCTCCTGACTACCAGTAGTTCAAATTTGTCCTATGTAGAGGACATTTGTGAACCTAAATATCTCCCACCCAGTGCCTCCAATCGCATTAACTCCTTTTGTTACTCTAACGAGGACATTCAGTGCTTTCCAATGATACCAAATTTGTAGGAGTTAGAAAAAGTAAGAAAATGGCTTCCCCCAGTGCAAGCACTTTTTATGGGAAGAGGAAAAGTAGTACTTTTTATCAAAAACATTTCGTCTTGAAATGCTGTTGGCATTTTAATTATAAGACTCTTATGAACACGTTAAAGTGTTGTTTGAGTTGTTTTAAGTGTATTTGAGCCTGTTTAAAAAATGTAGTGGGATTTCAAAAATTTCTTTTGGAGTAGTCCAATTACTTCACATAGATTGGGGATTGTCAAAATAAATGTAATTGGACATTTTTTTTCCTGATAGTCAGGAGGATAGTGGTCTCAAATGAACTATCCCAAGAAAGCCTCATCAGGAGCCTTATTCTTGTTTCCAGCCTCTGCTTGCACGCCGCACAAACTGTGCTCAGAACAGGCTTTCTCTGCTGGATGGATTTGCACTTTGCAAGAGAACACAGCCTCACACATCCATGGATAAGAACCTGTTGGCCCCACCTTTGCCCACAGGCGGACACAAAGTCATGCAAACCCAAACACAAAGACATGCAGGAACAGTCCCACACAAAAACTCAAGTCACACTGAGCAGTCACACAAACATTCTGTCAGTCATCATGACGTCCCTGGGTAGACATCCAGCCTGAGGCCTTCCAGTAACGGACAGTGACTGAGCCTTCAGGCAAGAAAATGACACAATTCTTTCAGGATGTCAAAATATTCCCATTAGCATGATTTTAATGTAATAAATATGCCTTACTATCGTTGTGATCTTGTCGGTAAAAAAATAATTGCTGTTGTGTATGATATTTAGGTTTTGGGTCAGCAATAGCACATGGCATAGCCTGGCTGCAGTAACCCTGGCAATAGAGCCTTATCCACCTCTCCAGTATACTGTGCATGCACCCAATTGGCTGTGTAACCCATGTGACCACATCACAAGAATTACAGTCATGATTGGCTGACTGGTCAGTGTCAGCGTATTGCAGTGCTGGAATGTGGAAGTACTGTGGACAAAACGCTGGCAGCTCCAGGTTACGTAAGGAGCGTACATCAATCGTGGGATTTGAAAATAAATAAATAATGGAATGGAATGGAATCATTAACACTCCAACTGCAACCAGTTCCATCACGGAGGTACACCTTACGCGAGCGACGCATCATCATCGACCAGGGAAGAGGCACCTCTCTCCGCCCACCTCCGTCCCTCCAAGGGCTGGTTCACACAGGTTGGAGCAGCCTGTGTCCCAGCTCTGGGACGTGAGGCCGCCTTCATGTCTGACCTTAGATCGGCCAAGGCAACCTGCCGAATTTAACCATATCATTAAGCAGAACCCCCCCCCCCACCCCCCCAACAAGAATTCTTTTGTTTATTTTATTTCTTGTTACTTGGCTGTTTCTATACCTGCTTTGCCTTTGAACATGTTCTTGTTTCTCACACTTGGCTTGAATTTTTGAGGTTGAAATTGTTTGAACTGGGACAGATGTTTTTGGAGAAGCCCCATAAAGATGAGAGAATTACACCGCTCAGTGCTATTTCACGCATATTTGTGACTATTTTCAATTTACTTTTTTCCTCATTGTCTTCTTACCTCTATTTCTTTCATCACAGTGTCAATCAGAGAGAGTCACAGACTTATCACATGGAAACAGTGTGATGTCTTTGACAAGATATTTTGTCTCTGCACTTGAACCTAGTAGATCCAAACTCTGACTTGGTCACAGATTCACTGAACTCAATTATGCCTGTTTGTCTATTTTTGTCTTTCAGGAGGCACCAGAGACATCGGATCAGCCTTGACAAAGATGTGCATGAGACATCGCAGCATCGAAGCCAAATTCAAACAGTTCTCCATGTAAGGAATTGAATTTGTGTGCGAATGTGTGTGGCACCCATCTTTGCTCAAGTACCACACTACTGACATTTATTTACACGCCAGCTCTGTTTTAGTCAGTGCTTGACTGGAATGTAAGATTGTCCGGGTTTGCATGTACAATCAAGCCTGCCACCATGGAGTATGTCGTAACTCATCAACACATTTGGTGTTCTTCGACCCTCATGAGACACATCCAATAAAAGTCTCTGCACATGTGATGTCACGCTACGCACCAAGTGTTTATGTCATGTGCTCCTTTTTGCGACTATGCCCCCTGTAATACTGTACTGAGCAAGAGATGATGCGTCAAGCATTCACTATCTGTGTTTTGGAGTAGACTCTCACAATGTACACCACATTTCTCTCACCATTTCGCGCGCACACACACACACACACACACACACACACACACACACACACACACACGCACGCGCACTACCCACCCAGACAAGGGGCTCTAATTTCGAATGGCATTTCAGCACATTCCTCTTGAATCTCTATAGCAGGACCCTGCAGACGGGTGGGGGCTATACCGACACACCCACTGACAGACAGACAGACAGAAATGTCTGCAAAGGAGCGGTGCAGTCTAATTTTAGTTGCATGTACTAAGCCTGCAGCTGCCAAGCACTCACAGCTTCTTAAACACAGTCATAAATGCACAAATGTCTCTTGACTCAGTGAGGTAATGATTGACATATATTACTGCACAAGCTTCTAACATCCAACTGTGACACAGTTGGGTATAAACACTGTTGCTCGATCTCCCGCCTGTTAATGATTGACAAAATAGACCACCTCTTGGTTGAACTATCCGGTTGTCTGTCATATATGCCAATAAACTGGAGTGAGGTTGTACAATGACAGCGAAACATGAAAACATTTGCCATTGTCACAGAAATACACCAAAAAAATTGAAAATCGGAGGACCTGTAAATTTTAAATGAACTTCACAAATAACACTGGTAACTTCTTTTTTCTGCAGGACCTTCTTGGAAGCTCTGATCAACCCCCTACAAGAACAGATGGAGGAGTGGAAAAGAGGTGTCTACACTCTGGATAAGGACCATGCCAGAGGTAGAACTGTCATAGGTCACTGATTTAGGCCTGTCATGATAATTACCTTATCGCTTTGTTGTTTGATAAATAATATGGCCACAATAGTTCTTTCCAGACTCGGTAGATTTTCATTTACATGTGTGTGTGTTTACACTTGTCATCAATGTTCAGTTGCACTGCTTCGTTCCTTCTTTTATTCGTCATCTTGTTCACCACTCTGGTAGGTGGGACTCAAACACACACAGACACACAGATGGTGTGACACCGGTTGAAATAGAGTGAAAGACTTAGTGTTCCTGAAGCTGCGTTTTTCAATAGCTGGATTTGTACAATGACAGAAAGTTGAGCGAGTTAAATGGAATTTGTTCAAAAGCTTAATGTCATAGTAGAAACGTTTTGTATTCAAGCCAGATGAACGTGAAGCGGCCAGCTAACGTCAACAAGCTGGTATGTCGCATTTGTATGAACAAAGTCACAACACAGTGAACCTCGAAGTCCATTTAAAAGGCACCCACTCCACCCAATTTCTTTGGATGGAAGCAAAAAGAAAAACAAAAAACAAAAACATGGCGGGACATCGAGGGCTGTCCATTTCCCGACTGCTTGCAATTATAATGCCTCACAGATAGTGTTACTGGCTGTAAGGCAAACGGATTCAGGAATTCAACACTGTAGAGAAACCAGCGTTTAAACTTAAAAGGAATGCTGAAGACTTTTGGTAGGCATTACAAATTGACAAAAAAAAAAAAAACAAAAAGCAAACAGCCATTCCAGTCTTGTACAAATGGGTGAACATTTTACTCTGCCATTACAGATATGTACTTTTGTGTTATATGTTACTATTTCCCATTAGTGCATTTTTTTTTCTACATAGAGCATGAGTCTGCTTTATTGATTTATTTATCCAAGACATGTATTTATTGTCACATTTCAATGCCACCATTAATACATTAAAAGTTAATTCCGCTTGAAAAAGATGCAAGCTACTTGAAATATGCTCTACTACCGTTATTAGTGACATAAAAAAAAAACAAAAAAAACAATTGGTTATCTTGAAAGTTTCTGAGAAAATGTCATTGCGTCAGGCCTAGTCACTGTCATCGCTTTGAGCAGACATATCAAGGTTCTATTGTAATCTGCTCTGCCACTGAGGGACATTAATACAAATTTCCTGCACACATTTGTCTTCACTAGAATATAAGAGAGCTCGGCAGGAGATCAAGAAAAAGTCATCAGACACACTGAAACTTCAGAAGAAAGCAAAGAAAGGTAAAAACACAGACTTATTTTGCTCCAATCTTAATATTTATTGAATAAATACATTACAGAGTAGAACCTCGCTGATGTGTGCAGAAGTACTTTGTCCTGAACGATGAAGACTGCAAATCTGGTACAGCTAAACATTGCCTTACTTGGTAGCTTGCGCAGGGCAATTTTTTTTCTCTCTCTGAAGTTCTCCTGGCTCAGGTTTTACAAACACCTGTACCCATTTAAAATATAAATGTGCTACAAAAAGCAGTTGGATACACTTCCCTCCACTTTGTTTTGAGATATTTATAATTGGACGTTGTAAAACATTCCATCAGTTAAACTGTAAAACTTGTCAAGCAGATTTGGTGATTATTCCTTGTTGTTCTACATAGCAAGTTCTGTTCAATGCACTGACTGACCACAATGCAGTGGTCAAAAGGAAGGTGTCATTCTTTCAGTTGACTTTTTTTCTCTCCTTGCTCTCATGTGGTTCTGATAACCATCCTTCTCTTCCTGGAGCTGATACTGTGGGTAAGTCAGTCAGTGTCATTGTATCGGTCAATGTTTGCAACGCTTTGCCAAGACCATTGGTTCCATTGTGGAGAGGCCACCAAAACGGACTGATAGAGACTATCAGTTGGCCACTCCACAGATGGCGTCTTTAATTTAAAATTTTTGGTTGCTATGGGTACATTGATGGTATGCTGCCAGTTTAGGAGCCTTACCCTAGCTAACTGCGACCCCGGGTCTTCCCTTTTATGTATCTTCCTCTGCCTCCTTTCCTTTGTTTTGTCGTGGCTTTTCTCATTCAAGCTGTGCTACACTGCATGTAGCCTCAATGATTACGTTCCTGATGTTTTGCAAAGGACATCAGATTATAAATGCACAAACATACCAAATATTATATACTTATAGGGAAAGCCAAATAAAAAAATGCTGTTTACAATAATACTGGTCTAAACACGGCATTCAGATTAATATTGCGCTTGTGGAATGTTAATTAAGCAGCAAAATCCACAGCAAAAGGCTTTCTTGACATGTGTTTTAGGCATCAACTGATCAACAAGTATCAGTTTGAACATTGAATATCTTGAATTTCTACTGTTCCATGGTAAGGCTGGGTTTTCAAGTTCTCCTAAATGTTCCACTCCTTATTATGGTACAGTACTTTCAAATAATTATTTGTTAACTGTAACATTAATCACAAATACTGTTAGTATTCAAAGAATGGAAAATACAGCCATTGTGTGCTAGGGTAACAAATAGCTCACAAGTTTGGTTATGTGGTTTAAACCAAACAAATGTCCTGTACCCTTCAGCTGAGTTGTAAAAGTAGTTCAACCCAGAACCTCTTACAGTGTCACTAGTAGAAATCATCCAAGCCGCTTATCCTCTCGAGGGTCATAGGCATGCTGCAGCCTATTCGGCTGTCTTCGGGCAGTAGGCGGGGTAGATCTGAAGTGGTTGCCAGTCACTTGCAGACGAGTAGAAACCTGTGGGTTTAGAGTGTTAGTGCCTTTAATCAAACAACGTGGTACTGCAACTATATACCATATGTCATCACAAACTGCTTAAATTTTTCTCCAGTCTGCATATTATATATTTTTTATTCATTCTACATAGTATATTTTCAAACAGGAGACTGCCATTCGGACAAACGTTACCATTATTTGTTCACATTGGACAACAAGACATCAATTCTCAACAGGCGAAAAATCCCTTTGCAGATAATACAGCTAAAACAGCCAGTGCGTCCGTGTATACCACCCGTCAACCTGTAGTATTTTGAATGTACTGGCATGGATTTCTTTGTATTATTTGCCCAAATCCTTTGACAAGTCATGACTTCCTGTGACTGGAAAAACAGTTAGTCGTAATAGGGCATTTCCCCGCTTTGGGGAAAAGCACGAACTTTAACAGGCTCCATTCACTCAAAGCAGCTGTGAAACTTGCAGTGTACAGTATATTTGTTGACCTCATTCGTCATGCCTCATTAAAGTCATAATCAGCCATGGTTTTATTTTTAATATGATGATTATGTATAATGATGCAGTGTTCAACAGCAAAACTATATACAGTGAATTTGTCATTACGTCTGTGCTGCTGAACCTCTGACTGCCATTGACAAGGTCTGATGGACTTGAAAGGTGCCATTTGGGTTTGGTTGCCTAGGCAGAAAATTTAATAGACCCGAGTGTTGTTCACTTGGAGTTTAACAATAGCGTATCAAATACTTTGCAGGCCATTGTATCTCCCGGCTTTGGGTAGATGCCAACTTTTGTGCCTCCATTTGAAAACGCCGAATGGCTGCACTACATCTTGCCTCAAATCTAGGCTGTTTCATTTGACAGAGTCTTGTCGAGGTAGGGACTGGCAGTCTCACCATGCATCAGTGTTTTCCAAAACAGCCATAGGATTATCCTAAAGCAAAATTATTCTTACCACTTTTGTAGAGAGGCCCTCTAATACACTCATGCAGGGAGAAGTCAACTGACATTTTTTTCACAGTCTGCATTTCAGAGAGAGCGAGAGAGAGACAGAGACCAGCATTTTAAAATAAGATTAGTGCGAGTACAGATACCGAGTATTGACATTGGGCCAATACCAGCCTTATTTCAAGGTATCAGATACACGACGGCAACCGATACCAGTATTGGCCACCCTCTTGCTGCCATTTTACGACTGGGATCTAATGTGCATGCATGAAAAAGGATGACATTTTCTCAAGATTCCCACTGTATGAGAGTCATCTACCTTTAATAACAGGATTGTAGGGGAGTGGGAGGCATTGGGAGTTGTTACTTGAAGCACTGTTGTATTCAATTTAACTCTTCGCTTCACACAATATTATGCCTCACAAATGATGAAAAACAGCTTATTTGGAGCCTTGATAATACACTGGAGAGCCCCCCAGCAGCTACTTCGGTTCCAGACTTTTACACCCTTGGTGCAGAAAGAAATGTCTGTTCAGTTGCTCCAAATAATCACCCCCCAAAAAACACTTTCAAATGCCACTTACTATATGTGCAATGTTGATGTTTTTGTCAACTTGAAGAAACATTGTCAACAGCATTCCCGCCCCCCTAACGTTTTTCTTCATACTTGTCCTTTTGTTCTTTTCATAATACTGCATATTATTGCTCGCTGCTGTAACGAGTGAATTTCCCCGTTGTGGGATCAATGCGGGGATGAAGTCTTCTTCATCTTCATCTTTTTCTTTTGTTCATATGCTTTGTTCATTTTTTGTGTACGTCTTTCAGGTCGTGGTGATATCCTGCCCCAGTTGGACTGCGCGATGCAAGATGTCAATGACAAATACATTCTTCTGGAAGAAATTGAGAAAGAGGCCCTGAGGAAAGCGCTGATAGAGGAGAGACAAAGATTCTGCACTTTTGTAGCATTGCTGCGGCCTGTAGTGGTATGTAGTAAGTTGTAGTATTAACAGCTGGATTTTTCTGCAGCACCGCTGTATTGCTAGATACTCAAAAAAAGTTCTGAACGTAGTCACACTTCCGATACATACTGCATAACTGTTTTTGCACTGCTGTGTCAATACTTGAATAGCTCACTCTACTCTGCTATGAATGATTCTGACAGGATGAAGAGATTTCAATGTTGGGAGAGGTTACCCATATCCAGGCCATCTCTGATGACCTCAAATCACTGACCTCTGATCCCCACAAGCTACCTGCTGCCAGTGAACAAGTAATACACCCGTGTTTAATTGATTTAATTTTTTTCAAATGGTGCACCATATGTACAAGTATAATCCTTTTTGTTCCTCCCAGGTGATCTTGGATCTGAAAGGCTCAGACTATAGTTGGTCTTACCAAAGTCCACCCTCTTCCCCTAGCACCACTACATCTAGGAAGTCCAGCATGTGCAGGTAAAAACACAATATATACACAACAACAAAATAGAAACAAAAGATACATCTTAAATTAGGTTTACATTTATCTGCAAATGATATGAATTAACACAATGGCATCACAAATCTTTTCTAAGTCTTGTGTAAATGATCTTTCAGTTGTGCCATCTAGTGGTGGATATTTGCAGTAAGTTATTCATTGTTCACTGTGCTCCCTTCGAAAAACTCCGTAGTGCATTGGTGATAGGAGATCCACTTTTTATTAAATGACAGTCCAGGCTCGGTCTTATCCGTATGTCATTGATTCTGCTTGTCTTGCCATGGAGGAAAAAAAAAACAGTTTTTACTTGTGTGTTACTTATGTGCCATCTAAACATATGCAACCCCATTACTCAAAGTTAATCAATACAGTCAGCAACAAGCAAGGTCCACCATCTGCCCCATGAATGGCCATCTTCTCCCCTTCTTGCTGACGTATAATTATTATTATTATTATGATTATTAACTTTTTTCAATGTTCATTTATTCGGTCTCAATGTTGTAATAGCCTTCCGAGGGAAGACATAACTCCAAAGTGGCCCGTGGAAAAATAAATTAGTTTGACATCCCTGCCCTAGAGCGAATCCTACTACAATCATTTATGCAAGAGTTATTTTTCTAGATTTTTCATCCGCTTTCAATACAATTCAACCAATCATCTTAATTTCTGAACTACTCCATCAAGGAGTCAACCCAGATTTGATTCACTTGAATGCGTCTTTCCCCATCAACAGAACACAGCTTCTGGACCACATTTTCGAAGATGCCTGTAAGAGCCACACCACACGATTGGCTAAGAATATATTCTCCAACATGAGCCATGCTCTAAAAAATGAATGTGTGCTATTGCAATCTGGGCGTCGTTACTGTGTGCCACGCTCTTACAGGGTCGGGCGCAAACAGTCCTTTGTACATCATTCAATGGTAAAGCTGGCGAGGAGCTTTCTCAAAATCATACAAAATCTAATTAGGCCTTAACGAGAGTCGACGGTCTTTGTTGAATGTTAATGTTTATATATTGTGTTTGTGTTGTCCATTGAAGTGCTTGTGTATGATGGTGCTGCTTTTTTAATACAAGGCAAATTTCAGATCTTGTGTCTGACAGTAAAGTATCTCTCTATCTCTCTATCTATCTATCTCTAGGGCTGTTAACACGGCAACATTTGGTCCGGCACTGCACCGGTGCTACGCCAGTCGAGCGTTCACACGTGCACATTTGCTCCGGCGTAGCGCCGCAATAGAGCTTATACCGGACCAAATTTGATCCACCTCAGGGAGGTGGTTTAAGAATTTGCTCCGGAGCAAATGCTCGTTTGCGACGCTACGCCGGAACAAATGTGCACGTGTGAACGCAACTGGGTTAAATTTGCTCCAGAGCAAATGCTCGTGAAGAGTTGATTACGTACGGCGAGAATGCGTTGCTTTCGTGCTCTCGTCATTTGTTAAATAACGACCCAAGACTTGTTTGGCAAGCACCTCTTGGGTTATACCATCTCAACTATAACGGGGAGAGGGGAATAAGTTGTTTGTGTAGTTTATTCCTTTGTTGTGTGTTGACAACCCCCCGTGCCCCATAGAATTTATTTCGTGATTTCCTCTCTTGATTTTTCTGTTTGGCGCATTACATTTTTGCTTTTCTGAGTGTCATTGACGTCATTGTTGATTTACGTTATCGGGGGGCGGTCACTCTCGAGCAGAAGGCATGGAGACCGAGAAGGAGAAGGACGTGCCTGTACTGTAGTTGCTTGAGTTGTGTATAAGTTTTAAAAAGAACCAACACGACAGCTCATTTGTTTTCTGTCGTTTTGCTCCGCTACTGAAACTGCCGTGTGAACGCAAGTGGGGCTGCAACGATGCTGTGCCGGTGCTGTCACGCTCAGTGGCTTTGCACGTGTTAACGCTCCACAAAATTTGGTCCAGTGTAAAATATATCGCAACAAAATATATCGGTGCAGCGCCGGAGCAAATGTGTGCCGTGTGAACAGCCCTTATATCTATAGAGAGAGGAAATGCCCTCACTGTCCCAATACCTTTGATGTTTGATGTAAGTCCAAAATGCCTTAGACACTGGTGTTGCTTTAATCGCTCCCTGCCAGCCTCTTTTACTAGTTATTACGGTATGCTTTTTTGACGAAAGTTGCCTCAGCCGATGCCAGCTACATCATGATGGGCTGTTTTAATGGTTTCCTACCCTGTTTCCTCCACACACCCCAATTCCCTGCCTTCCTAATTTCCTCTTTTTCTTCACTCTTTATGCAAATTCTCACCTTTTATTCACCTATTTGGGTACCCGTGGTTCTCTGCTCCTCCTGCCAATGTCCCTCCCTCCCTTCTCTGTCACAGTAGTCTGAACAGTGTTAACAGTAGTGACTCCAGGGGATCAAGTGGCTCTCACTCTCATTCTCCTTCCTCCTCTTCTTCCTCCTCTTCCTCACATCACCTCTTCCACCACCATCAACCTCGCCAACGGTACCGCAGCTCCACGCTGTCCCAGCAGGCCCCAGCTCGACTCTCCAGCATCTCCTCCCACGACTCTGGCTTCATCTCTTCATCACATGACCAATGTACATCCTCCAAGTCATCGTCACCAATGCCAGCAAATAGCAAGGTCAGAAGATGCTCTCTCCTAAACACTTTTAATTGCGTCTGTAACATGTACAGTACATGAAATTGAAGTAAAACGGTGTTGTATGACTTAGAATCTGAGTGGGCGATCCAGACGTTAATTGTCTACCTACCTATCCGTTAGAGCAATAACTTTGTGACTGTGGTAAGGTTATTATAGCTTCACTGCACAGGAAATGAGTGTAGGCTTCTATTGTAGCCTAGGGCAAAGCAAGTCACTAGCGTCCTGCTATTCAATAGTCCACTGCTGTGACAAACTGATTTGGAGAGCGTAAGCATCCTGAGTTAATATCTTTACCAAATGCGCCTCTTAAAATGTAACAGACACACTGGGAGTACTCTTTTTTTTTTTTATTGTATCCCTATTCACAGGTCTCATTCTTGAAATTCAATTAAAAAAAAAAATCACTGAGAATGTGGCTGGTCTATAATGCCTCTGTGTGGGGCTGGAATGAATGAGTTTATCGATGTTCGTTAAGAGTCTTTAGCAAGCCTAACACTCCCAACATAAATGCCTTTTACTTCAGTTTAATGGACTTCCTGCTGCACCGCCTCCACAGCCTCTATGTTCACATGACTGCACAGCCGACTAACTGCTGAGAACGATGGAAAAGTTGCCTGTGCTCTCTAACATACTGCTTGTCTTGCTGACTGTCTGTCCATTTGTTTGTCTTTGTCTCCTGCGATCTTCTTTTGCCCCCCTTGCTGCTGCTTTGCTTGCCGTCCCAGCCTTGTGCCAGTTCCAGCTCCTCTGAGGTGTCAGATTTTGAGCACCTTCACTGTGACTCGAGCAGGGACCCCCCCTCTCTAGCAGCAGCTGCTGCTGCATCTCTGCATACTATTGACAAGGTGAAACACTCTTCCACTGTCTGCCATTGACTCTTAAACACAGAGAAAATTACCTGCATCCCTGCCCGCATCCTGCATCGTACTAAACATCATAACTGGCTAAACCAAGTCGTCAGCGTGCCTGTTTTCCCCTCACATGACAAAAAAAAATTCTGATGAGCGAAAGAAAAGGGCGCCCTGTCACAAATAAGGCCTTCAAATCCAATGTCATCTCCATTTGTTTCATTTGATTTTTTTTTCTTTTAGCTGTTCGTCATTATGTTGTACCATTTTACAGAGCCCACATGGTGACATGAATTGCCCTTGAAAACTTTTTTTTTTTTATACAAGAGGATATAATGATTGCGAGGGAACAGTTCTTTGTTCTTTCATGTCACCTTGGGGGCTCTGTCTCATTTTGGGATACACGTTGGGTGAAAAGTAACATGGCATTAAAAGTTGCTATTCCAATTCTCATTCCTATTACAACTGTATTGAAACAAATGATACATATTCTTTATTCCATGGGGAAATGAAAGTAAAGATAAATAAAAGATAAGAAAAAGAAAGAAAGCTCCTGTCATAGCTCACTCCTCAACAGTCACATGACTGACATCAAGAATATCATAAATAAAACAGTAAGAAATTCCCATTATTGCTCTCTGTTTAAAAAAAAAAGTTTTTGTAATTATTCAGTGATTACGCTGTAATTTCTGATGCCTATTTGTGTTTCACCCATGCTGTAGTTCTCCCAATTAATGTGCCATTTTGTGTTCTTTTGCTTTTATTTTATACCTTTTATCATTTCAGTAATTCATCCCATTGTTTCTGTTGTCTCGTTTTGTCACAATCCACCAACATACACAAGCAGCTGTCCAATGGCTTTGACCACTACAGCCCAGCCAACTCTCCTACCAGTGGTGGGAGTTTGAGCTCTGGCTCCAGCACAGCCTTCCCCTTCTTCCCTCCATCCTCCTCTTCCTCCTCCTGCCCAACACGATCATGGTCACGTCCCGCTTCAGCACTCCTGCCAGATTTCCCTCACAACTGCCCCATGGGCTCTCCCACGATGCCTTCCTCTCATGTGCCCAGCTGGAAGGTTTGTCTTGAAGATTTCTGGCATCTGATCAAAATCCCGTACTTGTGTTCTTGAAAAAAAAAAAAAAAAGAGGAATTGTGCAGCGCTTATTATTGTTTTAGTGCGGCGAAAACTAAACCATTTCTCACAACACTAATTTGTGTTTCTTTCCAGGACTGGGCAAAGCCAGGGCCATACGACCAGCCCATGATCAATACATTGCGAAAGAAGAAGGACAAGGGGCCTCCAGTTGTAATGGACAATAATGGAGTTGCAGGCAGGGAAAGCAGCGCACCGCAAAGCCTTGCAACCGCTACTCTGGCTCCAGCTGAGATGCCTCAAAAAGTGTCACGAGAAGAAAGGAACAGGACAACACCAGCCAAGGTTACTTTTCCACATCTCCTTGTCACCCTACCTTGTTATTTGTATGTACTAAGTCTCACTGCTATGTCCTCAAATGTATTCATGACTCCAGGCTGGTGATCTTGAGACCCACGATGAGCTGGCTCTGGCCTTATCAAGAGGCCTGGAATTGGACACCCAGAGGTCCAATCGAGACTCAATCCAATGCTCCAGTGGATACAACACTCAGACCAATACACCCTCCTGCTCTGAGGACACCATACCCTCACAAGGTAACCCAAAGCAATCGAGCAGTCACCATCATTTTTAAAGTTTAGTTTTGTCAGTGCACTAACTTCTGTGTTTCTTCTCCTCCAGTGTCAGATTTTGACTATTTTTCAATGACCGAGGAACAGGACCCTGAGCAGCAGCAGTCCGACTTTGACAAGTCCTCCACCATCCCCAGAAACAGTGACATTGGCCAGTCGTACCGACGCATGTTTCAGACCAAGCGGCCTGCCTCCACAGCCGGCATGCCAAGCACACATGCTCCCTACCCGGTGCAGGGGGGCTATTACAATGGAGCCTGTCCCTCAACTCCCACCCACAAATATTCATCGTCTGGGCCTTATTCACCTACTCCAACAGGTAGGTGCACACCACACTTATATTATCCTGTGTCCTTTTAAGTACAGTGGTACTTTGACTTATGAATTTAATAAGTTCCATGACAAACCTTGTAACCCAGTTTTACAAATCAATTTTCTCTATTGAAATGAAGTTCAGTTAATACTTTGCAGCACGATAAAATGGTTTTGATGGCATGCGTCTGCTGTATTGTGTACACTATGTTCTTATCCAGGCACTTATTAAATAAACCATACTATCATTTGTGTTTCTGTCCCTCCAGGTTGTTCAAATCAGGTGATTTATTCTGGTTATCATAATGTCTCTGGGTCCCATTCTACAAGTCATGGTCCAGTTATTGTCACCCCAGGTGTTGCAACAATCCGCCGCACGCCTTCCTCCAAACCTTCTGCTCGCCGCTCAGGCTCAGTTGTCGGCACAGGTCCCATTCCTATTCGTACACCAGTCGTCCCCGTAAAAATACCAACAGTTCCCGACATGTCAGGAGTCCTAAACGGGAGCAAGATTGGAGAGGAAATCAGAAAGATTCCAGATTCTCCCACATTTCCACAAGGCGACAATGGTGGAGTGCCACCCGTGGTGTCTTGGAGCGGTCAGGCGTCGAGCAATCCTCCCACCGTCCCCCTGCCCAACCAACTGGCCCAGCAGCACCCTCACAGTGAGCGAGGAGAAACTGAGACAGGAGACGAGGCAGATGGCAACATGCTGGTGGCCATCCGCAATGGAGTCAAGCTCAAGAGGACCCTCACCAATGACCGCTCAGCACCTCGGATTGTGTGATCCCAATGACATGCAAAGTCAAGACCGTGTGAGAGAGAAAAGAGAGTTTTATTCAACAAATTTAACTATTTCTTTTTGTCGGGGTGTGAAGATGTCTTCCTACATGATTAGGTATCAGATCATCAATGAGGTCACTTTGTCTGGTTAGTGATGCCTCCCCGAAAAAAATGACACGTCATAACAAAAAGGGGATTGCAGAACCACCTTGAGTACTTAACATGATTTACCATGATGCAAACCACGATTTGACAATTGAGTCAATCGATGGTTAATTTCAGAAGTAAAAAAGATGACTGTGAGCGTGTTCACATCCAAGAAGGATACATGAACACGGGGAAACGAGGCAAGTGATGGAATGCAATATCCGGGGGAGGGTTGCCCAAGGAATTGCGGGTCGTGGTGGTCGTCGTTGATCTGTGTTGAGGTCACTGTGACCTTAAAAGACCTTCAAATATCTGCACAAGGAGTTGCTGTGGGCAAAGCCGTTCTCCGTCCACTGTAGTCATCCACAGCACCACTGTGGACACACGTCTGATGTAGCCATCAAGTTTCACAACAAAGCAAACAATGCTTGATGTTCTAATCTAGATAAAGATGTGGAGTGCAGCAATACACGGTTGCTCCTTTTCCATTTGGATCCACGAGTATTCCTATTACCTGCCTAAATTCTTGATTTACGTCCACGTTGCCAGAAGCATGCTTTTGCTGCTTTTCACACTTAAACCTTCATGCTACGACACAGAGCCTGACACTTTCAGCGTCATCCCTTTCAACAAGAATGTGTCGCAGCACATTCTTTAACATTATATAGCAAGTTGTGTGCATACATAGACCTTTTTTTTAAAAATAGCATTTATTAGCAGTCACAGGCACTGCCTCATACTGCGGAGTTATTCGCACATAGAACTTACTAATAAACGTTATGTGGAAAAAAGGGATACGTTTAACACTTCAATGTTTTTATGGAAGTTTGTACTAGTTGAGAACCCTTATGAAAAACTGTTTCTTTCAAAACAATCTGTATCATTTAATCTATTATCTCTGGACAAGTTCAAACTTTGGTGTCGTGTCATGTCAATGGTGTTATGGAAACACATCCACTCCAAAATTGTATTATTAAAGAAATGCTGTAGTTTAATTTTTACAGGACAATAAGATGCTGTAGTAACATGAGGCTTAGCATCATACTTTGTGTATTTGCATTTCTGTTAAAGCACTGTGCGATTGTGGTGACTGCATATAAGGCTTGTAAACATTATTTACTTGTACAAGCATTATTTATTTATTTTCTCAATTTTTTTGCAACTCACCCTCAGTTTATAACATCATAACAATGGTATTGACACCATGTTATCTGATTTTCTGTTATTTTTGTTTCTTTAGGTTGTTCCTGGCTTTAGTGCCATAAACCTGTGGTCTATTATTTCACCTATGTTTACTGTATAACCTGTATTTTGTCAGAGCTCACTGGTGAGAAAACTAAAACAAACAAAAAAAAACACTACGTTGATTTAGCTGCCCTACAGTCTCTGCACAAGCACATCCATATTGACTTTATAATGAATACACTTCATCAGTATTATTGATGACGTGGAGAGACAGTCCAGTTTTCCCCAAAGTGTTTAAACTAAAATCTTTTATTTGTGTTCAGATCTCAGATGTTTTAACCAAACATACTCTCATTTCAGCTGTCTGCTTGTACATAATGTGTATTATCCACCTTGGGATATTCATATTTAAATGACTAGTACAGCAGTTATTATATATTATATCGGAGTTCTTTATTGTCTGTATGTAGAGACTGAGAAGTTTATACTCTATATTCTGAGCAGGCGAAAATCAACTTGTTTTAGTTCAGGTTTGTAAATTCACACGCACACACTTATCTACACAGTTCCACGGTTAGTTTGTTCCCAAAAGTACGATATTTTGTGTAATGACCATGTCAGCGATATAATAAAAGACAAATGTGACTCCTTGTACTTCAATAATAGGATCTTTCTTTTACCTCCTCTGAAATATTTCCTTCCTCCCAAATTAAGCAAATCATTGTTGACGGCCAAAATATCCGCATTTAAATATTGCGGTTTCACATGACAAAGACATGTTGAGTGATGTAATGTGGGAACATGATTCAAGGGTGTGAATGGGATTACGAATGTTTTTTTACAGGTGCCTTCACTGCCCAATGTAGGCCCAGCTACCCATGGAATAATTTGTGTAGAATTTGGATGAACAGTCACCCACATGCGACATCATGGCCACCAGGGGTCAGTGTTGCCTGTGCAATTCACTAGTTTGTATATTTTATATCCTGTATAACAATGCATGCTCTTTCACGTGCCCCGAAACCACTCATTTGATCAATAATCGCGTATTAAAACACTCAAGCAGAAGGCTTCAGATACATTTGAGGACGATTTATAAGGACACCGCTTAACTAATAATGGGAATGTTTCCCTGTGCTAGAAAAAAATGCCACTGCATAGCTTTCCACACAATCATTTTTACTTGAGGTGTGGAATTCTGCCTAGTTGGACGACTGCATGAACGCATCACGTGCGTAAAAGGCAGGAATGTGATCACGCCCAAACATATTTATAACGTTGATAATCCCTTAAAATTAACATTCTCACATTCCAACAGAGCGGAGTTGGTGATTCCTGCGCGTTTACAAATTAGCTGATCATTAAAAAGTAACATATCTTTGGATTTTATCAGATGATCTTTTCTTTGAGTTTGATATATGATTATCTAGTATTCTTCAAAGTTAATGTCGTTTCGACTCCCCCAAGCAATCCAGTGTAGTAAATCCGAAGTCTTCCTGAACGTGCCTACGTTTCTTGACGTCACGGCTACGCGCTGAAGAAAGCTGCTCTTTCATTGGTCATTTGTGTGGATGCGTCCAGCCGCTCCAGTCCTCTCCCATCCGCCTCATAGCGTCCTGTCAACCGAAGGTTACAACAACTGGCTTGACGCCTGCTAACATAGTCATTGGCGCGCATATTTCAATAAAAAAATTGTTTGTATTTAAGTTTTTTTTTCTCGCTCCTGTCTCCAGTTATCGCGCGGCGAGTGGAAAGAAGAGACATATGCGTCGAGATAGTTGCTGCTGTTATTTTCCGTTGTATTCCGGAGCGAGTTGGACGGGACAGCCGAGGCTCGACTGACTGAGGTGAGACAAGTTGCACTTCGATTTGGACCATTATCGCCTCATTATTGAGCCTTGTCAGTCCCGGTGGGCCCGTGGAACCCACGAATGCGATATTGTTACAGCCACGCCTGCTTTCAGCCATCAAATGACCCGACTTGTGTTTTTCATGTGACCGCTTCTGAACTGAGAGTTGTACATGTAGTAGCCTACTCACGGGGCTTGTTCTATGACCCGACAGTTTCCCGAGTCATACCCACTGCCACGGTCGTCCTCTACCCCGAGATGCTGCCCCGCCTGCGGGGTGTCCTGCGGCCCGTCCTCTCCCTGAGAGCCGGTAGGGGGCCGTTCGAAACCGGACTCTTGAATCACCAAGCGGAACCCTCGGTGTCTCCCCCGGGTGAGCCGGCCCCACTGCTTCCGGTGTCCGCGCTGGTTCTGCGGCGTCACCTCGGCACACACCCGCTGAAAGAGCCGGTAGAGCCCCTCAATTCTCCTCGCGGGGCCAAGGAGTTTATTTATAGCCTCCATCCTTCTGAGCGCACTTGCTTGCTGCGGGAACTGCACAGGTTCGAGTCCATTGCCATAGCTCAAGGTGGGTGATTGCCTACGACAGTATGTCTTTTGGAGTGTAAATCACCCTTTTCTGGACAATGCAACTGTGAATGGCAAAACTGTGGAAGCATGTACAGTAATTGATACCCTTACCTCCATATCCAGCTTAAGGTCCATGTAGTAGGACGCTCTCTGTCCTCACAAGTAAACACAAACATACTAGTAGGACAACTATATGTTACCGTGAGACAAGTTGAGTACTGCGTGCTACCAGTGAGAATACAATTCTATTACCGGTAGTTAACATTTGGTGCTTCACTGGTAGTACTAGTATGTCAACTGTTGCACAGTTTAGTCTCACGAGTAACATATTGGAACCAAAAGGTTACTAGTGCATGACACATGCCCGTTAGTGGACCGAGCAGTGTTACCAGTTTAGCAGCGTATTTCACGGAGAAGGTTTAATTATGTACTTGTAGGCAGCACGGTGGGCGACTGGTTAGCGCGTCTGCCTCACAGTGCAGAGGTCATGGGTTCGATTCTGGCCCTGGCCTTTCTGTGTGGAGTTTGCATGTTCTCCTTGTGTCTTGATGGGTTTTCTCTGGGTTTTCCAGTTTCCTCCCACATTTCAAAAACATGCAAGGTAGGTTAAAGGAACACTCTAAATTGTCCCTAGGTCAAGAGTGTGAGCGTGCATGGTTGTTCGTCTCTGTGTGCCCTGCGATTGGCTGGCCACCAGTTCAGGGTGTCCCGCGCCTACTGCCCAAAGACAGCTGTGATAGGCTCCAGCATCCCACATGACCCTTGTGAGGATAAGCGGATCGGAAAATGGATAGATGGATGTCTACTTGTAGGCTAAAAGTGGCAGTAGAAGTGGAAAAAACGTTACTACTAAAACAGTCGTTTAATACGGCGCATTAGTCATTCTACCAGTGCGTTGAATTGCCATGCAGAGACAAGGTGAGAGAATATGGAAAATCAATCAGAGCCTTTGTACTAACATAGCTAATACAACCATCTGGAATGTCCCGGAGAAGCAAGAAAACACTGTTGAAAGAAAAAAAAAGCCTAATTTTTCCTTGATCTCCTCATGTGGCATGAATTTATTTCCATCTCTGATGTTTGATCGTTGGGAGTTTATTTATGCCAGAAGAATTGAATCTTCAAACTGACACTCTGAGTTTGTTCCAACAAATTAAGGTGACTGGCAGGCATTTTAAAAGCCTGGTTTGAATCGATTTATTGCAGTAGTTGTTTGTTATTTTATCTCATGCATGTACTGTAGCTGTACTGTTTGACTAATTCATGCCGTCACAAGCTTCATTTCCAGGTAGCATTCTGCAATAATGAACTCCCCAGACACTTCGTTAGGTACACAGACACAATCGACTGGTCATCTGATACAAGAGCTGTATGTAATTCAGCATTAATACAGAACATTATTGTATTTGCAGACTCTCATTTGCAAAAAAAGGGTACCAAAATGTCAGCCATTGACTGGGATAAATTGATCATCTTTAACTTCCGACTCCTAAAATCATCAATCGTCATTTGTGACACATTTTTTTTGTCCGATGGGACATTTGGTCATCTGGTTCAAATTCTGTCATTGATATGTGAGGAAGCCAAAGTTGTCTTCAGAGAATCTAATCTACTGTGGAATCCCTGAACTCAACCTCTAATGTGTTTAGATCTGGGAGCAATTTTTATCATCGGAAATAGAAATACCGACATTAAGTTCCCAGGTTAAGCTGTTGCCATCATCAAACTTTTTTTCACTGCACATTTTCTAAAGTTGCTGATCTTAACTGTCTTCCAAGTATATAAATAAGGGCAGCCATTGTCAGGGCTTGTTTGGCGAGTCTCATTACATCATGACCAAAGGAAGCTTATGTACATTGTGTTCCTTCTTCTTATATTAGTACTTTTATTACAGTTATTATCATTATCCATTTTGGTGACAATGGTTGCCATTACATATTATTTGAATATGTGTAGCATTCCTTGTTTTTATTTTCTCATTACTAGTGGAAATGCGTCACTATGTATTTTATGGTGCACAAAATGCGAATGCTGCAAATCTTGGTCTGGGGCAAGAGAGAACATTAATTGATCATTATAATAAATCAATGAGTCAGGTAAGGAGAGCCGTGCCATATATGCTCTGCGTTGGGAGTCCTCACATGGTTGTTTTGCTTGCTTTGAGAGCAAAGAGCCTTGAGAAAGACTTTTGTCATTTTCCTGGATGGCTTTGTGCTTCAATTCTGGCACTGCACACTCAGCGACAAACTTCAATCATCGGCTTTAAAATGGGGAGTCAAGAAGTATAAATGTCAAACAAGCTCTAATATCCAGCGAGGCCAAAACATTCCTCATTTGGTTCGATTCAAGCGCCGCTTGTATTATGACACTTAAGATGCCTAAAGTGTACAGTACTGAGAACAAATTCAACATATGAACATTTTATGAAGAATTTGTAGAATCCTGCTCTCAAATGAACCACGGTGAAAACGTCCTTGGCACGTAATAATAACAAACAAGCCTCCTTTTGCTGCATAAATATTGACCCCAATTTATAACTCCCATGAGCTCAACAATTTTGCGTCAAAGTAAAAATAAACTCTTTAATGTGCAAATTCCTCCCCGGTTCTTGGAGGAAAAGTATCCTCACCCCCACTCACCCGATGAAATGTTTAAAAAGAAAATGACAGCTGAATGTGTTGCTCTCAAAAGTCACCAGAAAATTGTTGCAATACAGTATCTTCATCTGATTTGTAGCAATAAATAAAATAAAACATGTTGAGTCAAAGAAATAAAGGAAGTGGCTCCAGTACTCTACCTACAGTTTAATTTAGTCACGGTGTCATTAAATTGTCTTTAAAGCTGTAATTTGACACGACAACTATCACATTTCTTCAACTACTGGAAACCAGGGGGACAATTCCGCCCTAAATGCAAAATATATGATTACATCACATTACTTGTAACATTACACCGATCTATCATTTTCAAATTACAATAACATCAATGACTTCACCAATTGAGGTACCTTTAATGCAAAGATCAGCTTTGTTTTTTGTTCCATGACCAGCCTGGCCAGATTCAAGTCTGCTGACATCCTCATCTTCACCTTCATCTATTTAAAACCCCAGAGATTCTGTTACCAGGTGCCTATGCAGGTTGAAGAAGAGCTGAAACAGCATCAAGTCACCTAGTGCATGCGTGCGTGCGTGTGTGTGCGTGTGCGTGCGTGCAATGGGTAGGGCATAGGTAGATAGAAGTCTATCATTTGTACACAAGCAACCACTGAAAATTTAAAATTGTAATTTTGATGACATTTACAAAAGAGCAGGCTGAAAAAAAATGAACAAAAAAAACTACATCAGCACAAAATCTGGCAACAGAGTTGGAAAAAGTTTCCATTCTGACTCCCGTTATTTCCTGAAACACTGTTGCGTTGGGAGACATATAGTGTAATGATTGGCCACTTATAAATTACAATCCTTAAAAATAGATGGATCTGGTTGGATAAAGCGTGGTAATCAATCTCATACTTTGTTTTATTGATCTTTGTATGCAATCTCGGCCAGTTCTTAACACTGATTGTTGTTAGGGCCTCCAAAGTGGAACGGAATCTGTTCTGAGTCACTGGTTGACTTTCAAGCTGTTCTAATTTCAAAACATATTTTTCATAGGTGCTGTTTTTAAACCAATTGCCATAATTCGTTCCTGGAACACACTTTCAGCCTCTTTAACCTGTAACTATAACCTGCAACCATATTCATGCTACTATAGAGACTCTAGAGCTGAAAGACAATCTAAAGCTATATCAAGTCAAACTAAATAAAACTACTTACCCTTCAAAGAGACATGACTGACCATGCAATAGAGTAGTTGAATTTATAACTTAAAATAAACATTTTGAGTAAGCAGCTCAGCTTTTCATTTTTTGTGCTTCTACGTCCCGTTTTTATTCATTTATCTTGAATCCAGACAAATCTGCATTTCTTTTTCGGTTTGCTTCAATGATAGTAAGATCCTAAAGTGTAGCCGCTCACTTATTGTTTTTTAATTGGAATTCATTCTTATGCTGACATGAAACAAGAATGGTTCTTGCCGAATGATTTTGATGTTATTTCGTGCAAGACAGGTCCAAACACGATGACTTTCTTCTCGTCCCACATGCAACAACAATTAACGCCGATTTAGCTGAAATTGAATGCGCGTTAGGCAAATTGAAATGAACTCTACCGAGTGTAGGATCGAAGCCACGTTTGGGAACAAACGTAATTGATTAGCGTGCATGTCCTCCAACTAGCTGGATTCAAAATGCAAATGGCCACATATGGCTTGCCTTTATTGAAAAATTGGAACAGACGGACCACTCTATAAATCGAATTACATGGGCAACACAGACACTCAAGTAATATGATTATCCCGAAAGTCATAATGCTTTTTGTCTACTGTCATGTAGACAGTTATGATTCATTTTGAGTGACCAATCAGCATCATGTTTATATTTCTTGTCTTTCTAATCATTTAGCCTGACCCTACTCATTGCTGTTACGTTATGGATGTAGGGTCGATTCTTCTCTCACTGTTTGCCCCCCCAGGCACCTTTGACACTTTTTAAAATTAACTACAGCTCCACTACACGTTATTATTCAGAAGCTGATTTGTATGTCGTACAAATGAATCTGTCAGCGGCGCACTGGTCAAACGGCAACCTCGTGTGACCCAAACCACTTTGAAAATACCCTCTCGTGCACAGGGAAACATCTAAACAAATACATCAGAACAGATGACTTAAGTCAAGGGGTTCTCTATTCATGCTCAGTGTAAATCTGGCATGTAATGCAGTCTAGCTGTGCGAAGAGGTTGGCTACACCAAGTTTGGGTACGTTTGCAGATGCACACAGCTTGGCGCAGTTGTACTGACTTGCTTCGCAACCAATCAAAGCGCCTCTTCTCATTCATTTCAAAATCGTGTGCACAATCCTTGACATGGCAGAATCAGAAACTCATTTGCTGGAGTCCTTGCAAGCATTTGAAGCGCGCAAAGTATAAAGAACTGCACCCCCCCCCCCTCTCTTTTCGCCCTTATGGTGATCTATGACGAGTGTGCCAGCAAGTCCAGAGGGGAGATAGGCCAATAACAATCAGTCATTAATGCTGACAGTGTTAGAGGAATCTATGAGCAAAATTGTATCATGTTTAAAGTTTCATTTAACTTGGACACATCTAAACGTTTGGGTGCATATCCAGCACCCCCCAAATGTCTGTACACAAAGGCTCCGGCCACCTGGCCGGAGGACGGTTGAAATCCACAATTAGCACGTCAATGCAGGTAGGCGATCACAGGGGAGAAGGCGAAACTCGGTCACAAAAGGGGAA